>JAULBP010102066.1:0-10806 GCA_032355345.1 Lepetodrilus pustulosus
ATGACATACGATGTCAGTACGCTGTCTAATTGACGTTGAATAGACATCAGTGATGTCGTGATGTAAAATCAACGTGTTTTCGACGTTGTATTGACATGTATGTCGCGATGTGCTGGCTGGGTATGGGGTTTTTTAAGATTTATACTGCATTACGGTATACTGAATAGTACCACAAACTAGTGCAGTGACTATGTCTGAATAAGTAGTGCTATATAAATGCATAATTTATTATTTATTTATTTATTTATTTATTTATTATTTATCGATACAATATTGTACCACATGGCCTCATACCATTGGTACTGAACAATCTGATACTGTGTGGTGCTTATCAATCTGATACTGTGTGGTGCTTATCAATATGGTGGTGGACCACATAGTCTTCTGCCAGCACAGATTTCACTTGATGGCCGATTTGACTGGACATTGCTATCAATGATGTCTGATTGTGAACTGACCAGTGGATCAGACATGGAACTATTTCTGTAGACAGTGAATGCAGGAAGACACTAGAGTTCTAGGATCAGAAGGAAAGTTTCCATTCAGAGGACACGTCAAATAGTTTGCAGAATGTTTCTGTAGCGTCCGAGAGCTCGGAGTATTGGAGAAAAGACCAGCCTCTTGGGGAATAGTGCCTTTTAGTGGAGATTGTAGACCAGACTCCCATTGAATGATGTCTGCTTCTTGAGTTCTTCTAGACCGACCACTTTGGAAGGATTCCTCTCAGGAGTTGCATTGTGTGTACATGGATTTGGATTCCATCGTTAGACAGCAGGAGAAAACGTTTGACATTTATGACGACTTTACAACCCATAATCTGCGTGATAATTGGATCAGGGGGAAAATGAGATTTGCTGAATGAGCTTCTGACATGCAGCAGTCTCCAGGCTAGTCACAAGCCGGCGGCCATTTGTATTTTCATAACCACCAGGAGCAGTTAATAGGACGATAAAATGTCCTCATTCTTGTATGAAGTTGCTATGAAATTACAGGCTTTTCAGCAGCGTTAATGATACTGTATCCGTGGCAACCTGATAGTGTTTTGTTTGCTGAGACTGGATGCTTTGGCTACTCAAGAGCAACAGCGCTCAGTACCATTGGCATTTTCCTAACCCCGGCCAATACCCAATGATACCTAGCAATACCAGGCGACATCCGTTTGGCTTCGGTCTACCGGTGGATGAAACAGAGAGAAAAGCTCCCAGCTTTGTCCGTGTTTATGTTCTACCAGCTGAGCAGAGATAAATGTGGACAGATATACACAAGAGTGGCTGAAGTTCACTTCTTTATGGCGAGGAGAAGTCGTGTTGACAAACATTGGATGAACGTTGAGTGAAATTGATCCAATTTGGGGATTGCGTGAATAGATATTGATACATGTGTGGGGATTACTTAGGAATGTGGGAACATTCTGTGGTTTTTGTTACATTGGAGGTTCTTTAACATTCGGATCTAAAGCATTTATCAGTACATGTAACCCATGAAAGCAAGAATATTAAAGGAACTTTATTAGTGAACATTGAACAGTAATGTTCTTTTCACCAATCTGTATTGAAGAATATCCACTAGCTTGCAATGAAGTAACAACAAAAAAATCATAGATAACCAAATGTTTGAAATGTTCTTCTAACTGTTCCATAACTGTCACAAGTACAAAGACTCGATATTGACTTTATTTTTACTCAAAAACTTTGTTATGAATCTATTGCATCAGTACCAGCTGTATCTTACATGAAAGTGTACCCCACGATGAACTGTACCAAGGATGTTGTATATTTAGATCGGCTGTTCCGTACCTAGAACATGTTGTACTCTCGTACACTGTACACTGAACCGTATCTAGGATGAGCTAGTACTCATATTTGTCATCCTCATTAATACCCAGGTCGGGCGCCATTGCCAACAGGTGTATTGTGCATTGAAGCAGGCATACCGTCACTGCCATATCCCCCGACATATCCCCCAGATAAATTGCCTCACAGGGGAATCGTATTTTACACGATTCTCATAATTATATAGCTTGTAATTTTATTGCCAAGCTCTTCCTGGATAACTGCCATTTATTGGAACTCTGTGTTGGGAATACTTTCAAGATAATATGGGCTAGTAGGTTGTTTTTGTTCACATGGAGTGATGATTTTATCGGGGAAATTTGGCATACCCAAATGATTTCTGATATGGATTTCTCTCATCGTGTGTGTTGCACATTGATATGCCAGTTATATGGGTCGTTTTTCAAGTAGATGTCAATAACTTGTCAAGTGGTTTGTGCTTGTTTGCCTACACTTGCATAACGGCAGTTGAATGTGACTGTGAGAGATCTCGAGATAGCTGTACCCTGACATTCAACCGACTGGACTGGCTCTGTGTGTAAAACGATGCGACAGATGGATTTTGCAAAGAGATGAAAGTTTACATCGAGATAATCAATGGTTTCCATGAAACATGATAAATTTTGAACAGCCGGTTTTATTTGACAGTGCTTTGAGGCAGAAAATGCAGATGCAAGTTTAACCATGGCGATGTGTCACTGTTCCTATGCAACGAGATACTTCTTTAGTTTAGGAGATTAAAAAAAGTGCGTCTTCTACTTACTGATATAGAAACTGAGTGAGTAATTGTCTCCCTTGCAAGACTTTAAAGATAAAAATATCTGACAAGCCATTTACAGAGCGGATAACGTATTTATATCCCTTGTCGGAAAACTGATAGGGTTAAAAAAAAATACCATCGGTATAGTCTTCTGATCGTACTTGCTGGAACTTGGGATGGTCAAAGTGTAGCCACTCCACAGAACTTTCTCACCCTTCCGGAACTGTCTCACCCCTCTGTGTTCCTGTTATCCTACCTTGCTCCTAACGAAGCGGAAGATGTACGGAATACTTAATTAATCCCGAAGCCTGCTAGCAACCATGGGAAGGACAATTCATAGTGTTGCTTTATAGGCTTGCGGTCCTCTTGAGAGGGACGGAGGAGGGAGAGGATCTGTTTTCTTTAATCCGTCTACTTGAGCCTCGTAGAGTGGCCAGAGTGTATCAAAAACACTTTCAAGGAGTGTCACGGTTCACCTCCCTCTCAACGCATCAGTGAGCAGCAATCTGTAACCTTGCATCGTAGGAGAAAGCAGACGTAGTAGGGGAAAGCAGCCGGTGAGCGGAGAGGGAAAGGATATTCTTTACGTTTTTTTCTCTGGCAGGGACTCCCTTTGGTTCCCCTGACGTCGGGCAGACACGAGCGCCGACTGAGCACAGACCGCCTACCAAAATATAGTCCCCCATCAGAGCAAACATTTTCTCAGATTGGCAGCAGCAGGGGATTATATCTGCCATACTATTGGTACACATTCTCTCCGTAGGAATAATTGTTGTCTGGAGGCTCTAGAGACTTGGATGAGAGGCTGCTAAGGTAGCAGTACTGGATTCCGTCGGACATACACGCCCGCTTGTCTAATTGCTGTATACATATTTGTGGGATTTTATTCGGAGGATATTAATTATTTCGGCCACCCATGTTGGATTTTCGTTACAATCCCACTGAGAATTCCTTCCCCGCAGATGCAGATGTTGTTCCGCTTCAATAGTGATCACGTAGTGAAGGACTGTGTTACATGATTAGAGTTTCCAGTGTTGGAGGGGAAAAAAGCACGGATTTTAATTCTCTTGAATTCCATTTCGAACATCTGGATTTTGAACATGGATGTCAAGTGTAAGCTATCAGTGGAAATAACATTGACAGTTTCCAAGGAAGCATGGTGTGAAATTGCTGTAGCATAGATTGCGTCGTTTCTTATCGTTTCGCTGGTTTTACATCAGCTGTGATCGAAAAGGGCTACGGTTCCTTTGCAAGAATTATTTAAGATTTATGTCTTCTAATCCGAAGTCGCCCCAAATTCCACATTCCAAGACATTCGGCGGAAAGATGTCGGAAAAAGCCGATTTTGAATCACTGTATGATTCCGAATACACGGACTGGTCCGATAGCTATCTGGTGGGTATTCCTCCTTTATTCTTATTTCATCCTACGTCCTGATTAACAGAAGAAAGTAGCCTGTGTTAATAATAAGTATTTGGTATCACCGTTGTGTAATATATTTTCCTTATCCAGACACGATACATGACTGTTCATTTGACAGATATGATATGTATATATATATAAGACTTCTAGATGACTTCTAAAATGTATTTGGTATCAGCATTGTGTATGTATATTTTCCTTATCCAAGCAAGATATATGACTTTTCAATTGACAGATATGATATATGTATAAACAAATGCATCTAGATGACTTTTAAAGTTAGGATTCAACAAACAGAGTTCCATTAATGTCACATTTTGATTCATGTGATCAAGTTGATCTGAGAAAAGGCATTCTTTACACTGTTTGCTGTCTATAAACAGACTCGAATGATTAAAAGATGAACATTGTAAAAACATTACTGATCTATTTTTCACTTCAAGAGTCACATCTGTCTCCGAATTAAGGGACATCTGTGTAATTTAATGTTATTAAAAAGGATACTTTTATTGCAGTTTTTATTTCACATGCTTTCTGTCCAATATTTTGAAACATGAACCTAGTAAAACATAAACTTGTCAATCTAAGATTAGTGCCATGTCCTCTTTCTCCCCTCATCCTCTGCCTCACGCTGAGATCAATATTGAGATCAAAGACTGGGGCCAGTTTGAAGGACAGGTCTTGGGGAGGTATATGGAGTGTGGGGGGTCGGTGGTGGGAGGTGGGGTCAGTGGTGGGGGTGGGGGTATTCATTACAATGTCTTCACGTTCTCTGAGGAATACAAACACAGCGATTGCTTCTTTGTGTTTTGTTTGTTTTGCAAAGGACTTTTTCTTATATTTTTAAGAGAGATCATAGCATTCCTAGACCGATTCTCCCGACAGATTTGTACACCTGCGTTCTCTGAGCCTGGCATTGATTATGCATTCTTGCCGTTTACATCAACATTAGGGGGTCATTATCCAGCTCCATGATATGCGTTCATTGTTCATCTAATATATATACAAGAAGGACGTGTTTGTTTTCTGCTGCTGCAGTGTTTACTAACACACGGATTATGAAAGAGGATGGTTGTTATCACTCTATTCTGCTGTTAGACTACATGTGCAGTTCACTTCCTGTGATTATAGACATACGTTTAGATAATATTTTAAAAGAAATTCTTCCATGAGAATGTATACCATAATATATACATTCTCACATTCAGAATTTCATTAATTTAATATGCCAATATATACATTTCCTTGTTATTTGCATTAGAACATTGTAATCTGTGTTGATATACATGTATTTCCAAATTTTACAGACATTCAGAATTTTATTAATTTGTCAAGATACATTTCCTTGTTAAATTTCTGATATAATTCTAAATTTTGGAAGAATTATATATTATTAATTCTTAATTTGTGTTGGACAATTTTCAAATGGAAATGTGTTATGGATGGATTAAGAAAAATAGCACCAGTTGCCTACAGCAGCTAGAGGGTTAAATAATTGGATTACACCTGACTTTCGTTTTCATGCGAGTCAATTCATCATGTATGAAGATTACTTTCTTACGTTATAAAGTATGTTATTACATCATATGAGAAAAGCATGTATAACACAGCATAACACAGCACAACACAACACAGCACAGCACAGCACAAAGCAGGAGTCATCTACTGTTTACTATGGTTAATGCTGCCCAGAAGATTACATGGGGTACTAGATGTTGGCTTGGTGGCCAGTGGCATTGCCTATCGGTGGCATCATCTGGCCGCTAACCACATATAGGTGTGAGATATGTCAGCACTAATACAGGCCACTAGATGAGAGGTGGTCGCGGGACTGCGGGGATGCTGCTGTGTGTTTGGGTAACATTAGAGGAGGACACGGAGAAAGCTGGGAATTTCTTTCATCCGACGTTGTGCTGATTTCCTGCAGGTTGTCGGATCCCGTTGCCAGGAATGTTCGGACAGTATACGTCTTGTTCTTTTAACGAGATGTCTCCAGTGTTGAACGTCTCTCGACCTCCGTTGCCGCCTACGGGCAGAAGGCTTAACCTTCAACGAGACATCGAACACTAATATGTTAGTTTACATGCAAATGGAGGATGTTGTGTAGGTCATTCAGCGTATAGCTGTCGTATGTAGAAGGGCAAGAAGTTGGCAGAAACATTATAGTCAGACTTGACCATGGGTATCTGGCAAGAGTCCAGAACATTGACCAATACTAGGCCATAGCAATACCAAAGTGACCAATTATAGGCCATAGCAATGCAACAATGACCAATTATAGGCTGTACCAATACTGTCATGACCAGTTATAGCGGTATGAATATTGCGATGACCAGTTATCGCTACTGACCAATAATTAGTACCGTAGTACCAATACTGCAACTTATGTATCGTCCTTACCAAAGATGAAGACCAATTATTCTTCTAATTTTTTTTTTAGGATTAGAAAACCATAACAGTCAATAATATAAGAGAGAGAGAGAAAATGCTTCCAATATCTGTAGCAAAGACATATATTTTCTGGGTTTTTTTTTACATTATTGCGTGAAATAATGCTTTGTATTTCCAGCAGCTATGGATTGATCTGGTCCTATTGTGTTCAGTCTGCCAATACTCTGTCCTCACAGGTCCTTTGCTAGTCTATCCTGCATTGGCTATGTCCTAAAGTATTTACTCTGGCTGGAAGAAAACACACTAGGGAGGATACAATTTCAGCTTCTGTCAATTTACGCTAGTTTGTCTCGGGGCCTTCGGAAAGATAAATTACGTTCAGACTTCGTTAATATGAATGGTGATTCTCCTTTGCTAAACACACAAGGCTGAATTACATCCAATCTTCTTGTAAAATGATAATTCTTAATTGCAAAACTTAATTTTTAATGAAATTATAAGAAAATAAATATCGTTTTTAATTTTAAGGATTGGATAATGCTGTGCAAAATACATAAGATGATTGTGTTGATTTTTAATTTCACAAAAAAAGTCAATGTTTGAGATATCTGCTTTCTATTATTTCATAAGTCAAAGTTCAATAATCACAGTTGTTGTATGACTCGCATGGCTAGCTAGCATCAGCACGTCATCTGTGATGATTATAGGGTGAGGAGATAAGTGCACTGAATGGTGGCTGAAGGAAATCGTATTTGATTTAATTGCAGTTAATTATTCAGCCTGATTGTGGTTTGAATTATGCAAGGCATTCTCTGCATAAATTACTGTGTAACTTCATCAGCAGTAGCAGTCCCAGCTGTCCCATTGAGCACATTAAAGGGACATTTCCACAATTTATGGTTATTAATTTCAAGTTTGAATTTCGATGTTTTGCAAATGGTATCCTGATAATGTGAGGACACCGGTGTTCAGTTTTCATTGTCTTCATGATAAGTGTGAATATGGGGAGGGATATCTGAAATCATGCCAATGACCGATTCGAACATTTGTTGACACGTTCCAATCAATAAGCGGCTCTGGTGAATCATCCTCAATACAGCAGGTATTCTCACAGGTGAGCTGATTATGACTCACGTGGTTGTACGATAGTGGAACTGTCCTGGATAATGCGACAATCATTGGCAATCATTGGCCAGTTGGTTCAGGATATGTCGCAGTGACCAGCAGGATGATTACAGATGGCGTCTTCAGACTTCCGGTATGATAACCTTAAGATGTGAGAATGTTTCAGTGGTATACCTTTAAAATACGAGTATGTCTTCAGTAGTGGCATGTGCCTTTAATTTATTGTTATGATTCTTTGTTGTACCCTTAATATACAAGTCAGGTATTTAGTGGGTATGTGCCACATGGTATGCACCTTTAATATATGATTCAATATGCCTTTGATATACCTTTTAAGATTTGAGTACGATTCAATGGTATGCCTTTAGTATTTGAGAATATTTCAGTGGTATACCTTTGTGATAGGATTCAGTAGTGTGTTCCTTTCATTTGTGATTATGACTCAGTTGCATACCATTAAGAGTATGATTTAGTGATATACCTTAAATATAGTAAGTGATTCAGTGGTATGCCTCTCAGATATGAATATCATTCAGTTGTATACCTTTAAGATATGAGTATGATTCAATGCTATTTTCCAATAATTAATATTGTTGATTGTTGATGCACTGGGTGGTATTTATGATGCAAGGACACCAATTAATCTGATTAATTTTTTTAAATGTTTTTTGATTAGGATATGCACTCATTACTGTCCAAATTGTACCGTTTTATTTAATTAAAAGCAATTTTGTTTAAACTGTAGACTGGGGAAATCAAGATGTGATGCATTCCATGTTACATGTGAAATGGAGATTGATTGAATTTAAAGGCATGATAGAATTTATAGGCACGCAGGTCTGCAACATCCTTGCTTTTTTCTCCAAACAGTATCACATTCTTTTGAAGGCTGTAGTAAAATATTATTTATTCCTTTTTGCCCGAAAGAAATACCAGCACAAACAAACTTTTCAACTTTAGAACATGATTTACAAACTTGTCACCTGATTTCTTCAACTTGTATTTTATGAGCTTCGTCTTTTTCTGTTCTTTTCCCCCCATTTTTTTTTGGTTAAGGACTACATATTTTTTAAATATTAAGTTTCATTTGATGGCGACCGAGAAAATCAAAATGGACAGCCACAGGGTTTCTGATACTGAGCTCATTTTCTGGAAATGTTTTCTAACTCGTACAGTCGAATCCCTGTATTTTTTGTAAATGGAGACTTCTAGCATATGGGTCCACCAGACCTCATTGATATGGTCTCTCCTTGGACCCTCCTGGGATCCAACCCTATGTCATGAAACAGCCAAAGGCAGGGGATAAGTTTGAAATTGGATCCTTTTTTTTCAAATTTATGGATCAAATTAAAATGCACGTTTGACAAACACGCAGCTGGTTTTCTGTCAAGAGGATATTCCATGATAAATTTTTATCAATTTTGAAAATATAAATAATCTCATAGGGGTTTCTGCTAGTTTAATTTCAACATGCCATGTGTGTGTGGTCATGCTTTAAAACAATTTGAGATGGATGTGAAACTTTATCTCTCGGTTTTAGACACTCTGTGACAGTGAAAGGATTTAAGAAAATTACTTTTCCATTGCAGTGATAAGCATTGAAATATTCTATATCATTTTAGGTAACTTGGTATGATTTTTCTGTTCATAATAATTATTAAAAAGCTTTAAACATTAATATCAATGTTCTCAATGATAGAATTATGTTTTTTGGTAGCAAAAAAACTTTTCAGGAAATTGAAATCTGTGAAATATATTATTGCTTTTGAAAGCCTTAGATACAGAAATATTATGTTATAAAACTTTCAACTCATCACAAATATTTTGACAAAATCTCTTTTGAAAGAAACAAGTGATGAAGACTTTTTTTGACAGAATTCTGAAAGGTTTCAATGAGAATAACTGCTGTTATGTCAAACTGGTAGTATTGTAACCTTTCGTGTATTCTGGTTCAAAACTTTATTCCTTGACATGTTATGTCGATAACAAATGTAGATTGATGGTCCATGGCAGCTGGAACAGCGGAGAAGATATGGAATCTCTGGAGAGGATACATGCTCTCCTATGCTCTCGGTTCCAGTGAACATGGAAAGGTTAATGTTATACCAGAGATGTAACGCTGGAAAATGCTTGTACAATCTACGACAGCTGATGAGTACGGTACTTAAAGACACGGATGATGCTTTCCTCACGTGCCAAAGATTGTAGCACACAAGACATTCTCGATTAGATTTGTCGTCTTAATGTGATACTTTTGGAAATTTTATTAATGTTCTCTGTCATCATGTGAGATGCTTTTTAATCTGTTAACTTAACATTGCTGTAGGTTGCATACCCTCCATAAACAGATTACAATGCACCCTCGATATAACACAGTCTGATACACAGCGGAATCGGATATAAGGCGGAGTAAGACGTGGATCCCATTTATATTTATTTTTGTTATTTACCTGTACTATCGTATAAAACGGGTACTATAACACAATGTCATGGGCCCCAATTTTAGCGTTGTTTCGAGGGGACACTGTACTTCAATATTGCTGAAATACTTACTTCAATATTGCTGAAATACTTGCGTCAATATTGTTGAAGTACTGAGCAAAACCTATTTAAACTCACAATTCACTTGCTAACAATAACAGTTCCGTTTCCGAGTGCGTAACTTTGAATTGAATGTGATTAGGTGCACTGATTTCAAATAAATCTCTGGGAATTAGTGCCAATGCTATTCCCCACTGCCATGCACTGCTGGCTGTACTCACAGCCTAATGCTATGAAAACAATGGTGTAAACACACGGTACCACTTGCCTCTCTCTACACTCTCTCACTACGCTGATGAAAGTCAGCCCAGAGTTATGATCCGTTTTACAAATGAAAACACGGGATGTTTGTACACGTTGAGCATATTGTTTGTCGTTTACACTGTGTAGTCTGTGCGAGTGATTCTATTGTTTGTGTCAGTTACACCATGGTTTGTGATAGTGACACTATGGTTTGGCTTAGTGATACTATTAATTGGCCTAATGACACTATTAATTGGACTAGTGACACTATTAATTGGACTAGTGACACTGGTTTGTGATAGTGCAGTGACAACACGGTTTGTGCTAGTGATGCTATGATTTGGCCTAGTGACTATGGTTTGTGATGGTGACACCATGGTTTGTGATAGTGACTGATGATGCATATTGACACCGTATCATTATTACTGCTACAGTAGAATGTGTTAATGGCACTGTATATAGTTCGTTAGTTAAACTTGTTTGTGTTACTTA
>JAULBP010102077.1:0-10806 GCA_032355345.1 Lepetodrilus pustulosus
GCCATTCAAGAATCACATCTAGTAGGAAGTAAGCCACAAGAACCACATCTATAGTAGGAAGTAGGCCATTCAAGAATCACATCTAGTAGGAAGTAAGCCACAAGAACCACATCTATAGTAGGAAGTAGGCCATTCAAGAATTACATCTAGTAGGAACTAAGCCACAAGAACCACATCTATAGTAGGAAGTAAGCCATTCAAGAACCACATCTGTAGTAGGAAATAGGCAATTCAAGAACCACATGTAGTAGGAAGCAGACCATTTTTTAATCACTAGTTTGAAGTAGGCTGTTCAAGAACCACATCTAGTAGGCACTAAGCCCAAATTTGGTTCTTTCCATCTAGTCAGAGATGTGCATTGGTATTTTAGGACACCTCAATTCAACCAACCAACCTTAGTTAACCCAAATTCATCCAACATCTTAGGAAACAACAATTTGGATGCTAATATCAGACAGAATGGATCTGCTCTTTTATGTGTGTGGCATTAATGTTTTATATTTGTCAAAAATGACAGCTGACAGACTTTTCTAAGTGTTTTTTTGTCACTATTCATTATTCATATGCATCTGGTTGCTTAAATAAGTGTTTAATGTTCAGTAATATACCAAGAAGTGTTGTAAGTCTGTGCTACGTATTGCGTGGAAGATGTCACAGCTTTTATTTTTAATATGACCTTCTTTGGGGAGAAAGAATGGTTAAAAAACTTGGTTGTAAAAAATACAACTTTTGGTTATCTACAATAGGGTAGCTTGTAGGAGGAGATAGTTTAATTTGAATGTTAACCTTCTCGTAATGAAAACTGGGTGTCTGTATGCATACTTCCCAGGAGTTGACAAATGTCAAGTGAGTACAAATAGCTGCATTGAAAATGTTAACATGAGAGTTGTTCTTTGAGCAAATGCTTTTCGAATTCCGGTTCATTTTGTAAGCATTACAGCAGCTATTTATATGTTTTCAAGCATAATTTTATTGGACGGCATATTCGGTTACAGCTAAGAAAACAATCCAAGATATTCTGGTAATAAACCAAGGCCGTTTCTTGTGGTTTGTGTGACCTTCCTGCACACAATGTTGTAGTGACATTGAAATATAACAGCCGTGTCCAAGCATCTTGACTTTTAATATGTAAAATGTCAGAAATGTGTGATACAGCCTGCAGCTTAAGTGGAGCCTGGAAACAGATAGAGGTGAGAGGTGCCGGGCTGTTAGCCTGTACCTACTAGATCACGTGGATCATTCGTGGAGATCACTTATGAAGACCTTGCAGAGATCACTCAAGGGGATCATGCACAGAGATCACCCACAGAGATCATTAATGTTAATAAACTATTGAGATCGCTTATTGAGATCGTGTAGATCATTCAGAAATCAGAAATCAGTTATAGAATCACTTGTAGAGGATCACTTATCGGAGGTCACTGTCACTAACTATTATCCCTTGCAAATCACTCATGAAGACACTCATGGAGGTCACTTCCAGAGGATCACAGGATCACTCATAGATATCACTCATAGAGGATCACTGATGAGATCACTAGGGGGTCACTCACTAGGGCTACCACTACCACTACCAATTCCATACCAATCTCAAGCTCCCATACACAAAAGTCAAATAGCCATATTCTGCCCAATGTTTATCCTGGTTTTGACATGTCTGGTGTATGTCTCTGTGACAGCTATGCTTCTCAATAAAACACCTTGACAGATTTATTGAAGTATACCAGATACTGGCAACCTTGAGTTCTACATCTTTGTGAGAGCATGACAACTACCTGGAAGCAGTGGTGAGATTAAGACAACTACGCATCTGGAAGTAAATGTAACATGTCTACGAGATGAATACCACAACTGTTAATGATGTTACTAGGAAGAAGACAAATATCTGACAAAAACATTGTGACAGATCGCACGTGTCTCTGTATCTTAATGATTTGAGTCCCTCCTTCAGGCATTGACATTTTGATTGAAGAAAAATGGCATCTTTGCATGTGAAGAATGCCTGATTTTGTTTTATGGCTTCCAGCAAGCTGATGTGGTCGCTGTATTTCATTCATTGAGCTCTCCAATCTGATCTTTCTTGGCCGCAATACCTATTTATTCAGCTAAGCCAATGCTTTCTGCCGTAGTTTTTCTTTATTATTACTTAGACTTGGCAGCGGATTTCACCTAGAAATTAACTAAT
The DNA here is from genome assembly GCA_032355345.1 of Lepetodrilus pustulosus. Taxonomy (NCBI): domain Eukaryota; kingdom Metazoa; phylum Mollusca; class Gastropoda; order Lepetellida; family Lepetodrilidae; genus Lepetodrilus; species Lepetodrilus pustulosus. The sequence continues at coordinate 2,186 of JAULBP010102077.1, forward strand.
GTGTAGTTTTGGACCCGGAACCATCCAGGATTGTTGTGGTATGTGAAATCTACTGTATTACCCAAGGTCAAGGTCACTTATACTAATGTTGACACTAAGGAGTGCTGGGTGAGCTGCATTCCATACATAAGAGCACTCTACTAATAAATATACATGTATGTATTTAAGCTTGTATGTAATATTTCTTTTTGACTCTTGCGTATACGCACAAAAGGACAAGTTTGCTGATTATGTGAGACGAGTCTGTAGAAATGCTTCAGTTATTAACCTTGTTTCACCAGAGCTTCGAAGGACGGCTCCGAGAAAAAATGTATTAAACCTGGGTCACAGTGACCAAACAGCAAAACCAATTAACCCCATTCCAGTAAATTGATAATTTGATTAGTCAATCTGGCTGACACTCCTACTGTCAGCTAAATAAACCACAGGTGTGTCCTTCATGTGACATGTACAAGCAACACGATGCATGTCACCAATAAACCACAGGTGTGTCTCTTATATGACATATACAAGCAATACGATGCATGTCACCAATAAACCACAGGTGTGTCTATTGTGTGACATATACAAGCAACACGATGCATGTCACCAATGTCTAAACTTTGCTCTGGGACAATGTCGTATAATTCGACAGTTATTTCTTTATTTTGATGTTACCACTTACAAATTTACATGATTTTCAACTTTTTGCACTCCATCAGAGATGCTGTGATAATCTTGACAACCAATAAAAGTAATTTCCATTAATTCTATACAATGTGGCCAGTTGTGTGGGAAATAACCCCAATATAGATACATGAATAATTTATTGTCAAACATCTTTTGATTTTGAGTTTAGATATATGCATATTTTATTGGTGCTATAGTTAGAGAAGATAAGCACTGACAAAAGGCTATAGGGTTACTTACCATATTTGCTGGTTTTGGGTCAAAAACTATGTCTACATACGGTAGTAATGAACAAGGATTAGTCAGCAGATGAAAGTGAGTATCGGGTAGATATTGGATCCCATTCATGAACATCTCAGATGATTTGTTTTTACACGAACAGACTCAAGACAATATGAACTGTCAATGAGTTTTTTGGATGTATTTGAACAATCGGAACCCAATTTAACTATATAGGAACAGTAAGCTTATTTTAATCTACCTGTAATCGTATTTTGACTATAGCTGACATTATTCTTAAAATGGACCCAGTATGGTCCCAGAAAAATTCTAGTTTCATTGTAACCTTGCTAATTGTACCTATGAAAATGACAATCCGTTTTCATCGTAGCTAGCAACATACATATACTCAACAAAATTAATTAAGAACCAGTAGCCTTTTTTTGACATAAATATTATAGCGTATACTGTTTTAAGAAAGAAGAATTTCCAAACATGTACAGGTGCCATGGATTCTTGAAGCATTTGCCGACGTGTTGAAACAATAATGGCACCAGATTCCTCAACCCGAATTCCCAAATTTGGTAGAAAGTGTCCCCACCAAACAATATCTGATGGCCCTTAATTAATTTTGTTGAATATAGTTGAGCTGTAATAGTTCAAGTTGAAAAATAAAGATATAGTTCTTTATTTCTGGTCAGGTTTTGATTCCCGCAGCGATGTTAAACTCCATATTCACTCACTCACTCACTGGTCAGGTTTTATCGCCTGATTCCAGTATAGGTATATTTTTTTATAACTTCAGAACGTTTGGTAAATTTGCACCAATGGACAAATCCCCACGTGGGTACATCTGGTCATCCCAGTATCTTCTGTAAGTGAAGAATGATTCCGTAGACTCAATCTAAATTTTAGCAGCTTTCCAACTCAATCACATGTCTAATACCAAGCCCTCCTCACCACAGTTCTAGTTTAATTACCTGTCTATACCTGTATTACCTGTATTACCTGTATTAGGTGCTAAGTGCATGCTAAAAGTCTCCTGTTTTCCTGGGTTCTTTTCTGTGTACAGATCAATGGTTGCCTGATAGATTACAATATTTGACCGAGATCTACTTTAGACGATTCCATTGCCATTTGCACAGATAATGTAGCAAATTAAATTGTAATTTGTGCTGACATTGATACGAGTGACACACATATACATTAGAGTACGTACTATAGGTTGGGTTTCATTGCGCTCTAAGTGTAGTCATCAACGATGCAGAAATATACAGAATTAATGCCGGAAGCTGCGCTATTGAATTGAGTGTATTTCTATTGTGTGTCATTGATTCGATCAGGGAGTGGTTTGTCATATTTCAACATCTTGGATTGAAAGTTGGACATCATATAGATTTGAATCTTTAATATTGATCTGCACAAGACTGGACATCCTGTTGAAATTTATGATGTTATGAATTATGTATATGGAATAGCCCTAGGAGAAGGCTTTCCAGTGTTAATTCGGCTCGATATTTAAGTACACATTATTGTTATTATTTTTGGTACATTTCGAAATACAGAATCGTGAGATTTTTTGGATTTTCATTACGTTAAAATATGTCACGAGGCAGTCTGGTGAGCTTTTCTCTGTGTCAATCTGACATTGAAAATGTGTGACATCTCGCAAAGCTAATTCCATTCATGAAATTATCTCGTCTAAACGTATAATTGCCCCGAAGTGCGTTCTGTATTCATGCTAAAAGACATTAAATTATTGCCAGGCAATTTAGTGTAATTAAAGCTGCATTTGTATTTTGAGAAGCAATCAGTTTATTGCCGGAGACCGAGATAACGCGCCTCTTTCCGCGTGCCTGGGTCAGAACACCCTGGCCTGTGCTGTGTCTGCAGTCCTATTGCTCATACGCACATGTTTTACAGTGAAAAAACCTAACCCCGCTGAATGCCTGGCATACGAGGAAAGAACAAGTAGAATGATGCATCCTCATCGCCTCCCTCAGAAAGTGTTGCGTCTCTTCTGTGATCAATGCACTTTTATGACTTATTAGTCAACCGATGTGTTCAACTGGTCGTTAACCCGACAGTCTATAATGCCAGTTTATGTAGCTTTCATTGCCCATTGAACTGGGTTAATCTTGGTAAGGACAACTGCTGGGATATTGAATCGGTGCGATTACAATAAGACCCAGGGGATTCCAATGTGGGACATATGGGTGCAATATGGTGAATTTGTCAAACAATCACTTTCTTTGTTGCTGGTCTTCAACCATGTCAACTGCTGTGTATAACCTGGACCTCTGAAGGGGAAAACGTGCTGTGCAAGAGCATGAATGTGCACACTGCTTTGTAGTTGAACTTTGTGGTGCTGAAATTCAACAGGCCTCTGTTCAGCAGAACAAACATATGACTACGGGAGTCGTAGCTCCGCGCTCTGTTATAGGAGTTACGACTCTCGTAGTGCTGTATCGTTCTGTGGATCAAGACACTGTCTGGAACGGCATCCAAACCAAATTGAAGAATCTGTTCTGTTAGTGAGTTTGAGTTTGATGCAGTTTTTTTCTACAGTATTTCAGTAATGTAGTGCTGATATGTTTGTTGGAAGCTTTGTGTTACACCACTTGGCGGCCAGGGCTGATACACAGGAAGCAAGAACGTGTTTCAGTTACTCGGACATTGCAGTTCTACAGTCAGACCCTGTCATAACGGGCTCTCTTCTACCAGTTTTCTCCGCTTACCGATTAACTTTTAATCATCACAGATTTCCTACTATATCCTTAAATTCGACGACTGACTGATATCGATGATCCGGTTGTTTCGCTTACAAGTCCGATTTTAACAGAAACGGAAGTGTCCAGTGTAAAGGGGTCTGACTGTATCTGAAATTTACAGTGTTATGTATGAGAGCTTGGAATGTGTGCAGATACATTAGTATGACCATTATTTCTAGATTTTGGATTTAATTGCTTTCTTGAATCAAAATACGTCTTTCATGTAGAGAGTATTTGATTTTCTGAGAATCGTAGCATTGTTCATAGTACTTTTCTAAATAGGTATTCCCATGTCAATAAAGATATTCATGAACTAAATTAAACACATTTTTCGGGCATTGTTTAATTTTTGTATTCATTTTTATTTGTATAATTGTTTTTAGTTTAAATATATTTAATACAATGAACATCTAAATGTTCTCTACTCCTCCCTCTACAGCTAAGAGCATGGTTACATGCTGGGCACATATGAATTGAGTAACAATAAACTAAGTCAGCTTGGCCTTGGCACATATGCACATATATATACTAGGTAGTATATTAAATGTTAACACATTTCTTGTTTCCTATGGCGTACATGCATTATGCAACGAGTCCTGACATTACAGTGGTAAAGCGCTGACTGCTGTAATAATAGCGTTTGCCCTGGTTCATAGCCAGCATTGTGCACCAGCCCACAGACCCAGAGACCTGAGGTAACCCTTGTAGGCTGGCGACTCTGTGACGCCACACACCCCGAATACAAGACATTGTGCAACCGTGGCCATCTTGTCTCCAGCAACTCGATATATCTGACAGGTTTGCCAGGATAATCAGGGCATTTAGTTTTATGAAATAACTTTTGTTTTTTTTTATCCTAGGGTTATGAATGCCCAAGTGGACTACGAGTGTGGATTTGAGTGGAATGGCGCAATGCTTTTAACACTTTGTGAGGTGGGCCTCGATGAACATATGCTGTTTGCGATTACAGTCAATGCCAAGATATATCCGTCCCATGTCGCTAGCTCAAGTCATGGGAGAAAGAAAAATAGTTTGGCTGGACTATTTTCGTCTACTTGAACACGCATGCTTACCAATACCACCAACATGCATTTTAATACACACATTTATCATGACCATGCCATGACGCACCATGTCATTCAATACGACCATCACAGTACTAAGTAGAATATATATTGCAACATACAACTCTCGTTTCTTGTAAATTTCATGAGTGTCGTTTCTTTAAAGATGAGATAAATTGCAATAATACAACTTTATTGGACATGACTGAAATGAATACATACATTTTCATTACAGATTTACTTTTTTCTTGAAACTGAAGTTTCAGTTTACAGATCTGCAGATGGTATATGTCATGTCAAACAAGATGTGATCTTCTGAGATTTGTTGCACCGTAGATGACAACTGTGCTTGTATTGAAGAATGCAGTGCAAAGAGTTTGGACAGTTGTCTTCTTCAGAACGAAACAATGACGTCAACTGCTGTCTTGTGATTGGTCGGGTTGTTAAACATGACGCCTTGTCGTTACTCAGTGACGTCCCCTGCACGACTACTGCTGACGTCAGAAACTCTAAATGTCGTTGCTGTCAAATGTCAGACATTTGTTTCCATAAGCGCCAAAGTTGATTTAGACTTTTAGAATTGAAATCTATGCTTCCATTTGCTAATGGTGAATATTTTTTTTCAAGATTTATTTTCGGTTTCTTTTGAATTATGTCTTAACTCTTGGTAAAGCTAAACACATGTCAAACAATAGTGCCATGAAATGTAAGTCATTGTGCTGTTCCTTTCTTTGGGCATGTTCTGGAATCAACAGAACATTCACCATTGTATCAGTCAGCCGAAACTGTTTTCTATCAGTAAGCCAGAACAGTTCTATATATTAGTAAACCAGAACAGTTCTATCTATCAGTAAGCAGGAACAGTTCTATCTATCAGTAAGCCAGAACAGTTCTATCTATCAGTAAGCCAGAACAGTTCTATCTATCAGTAAGCCGGAACAGTTCTATCTATCAGTATGCCAGAACAGTTCTATCTATCAGTAAGCCAGAACAGTTCTATCTATCAGTAAGCCTGAACAGTTCTATCTATCAGTAAGCCAGAACAGTTCTATCTATCAGTAAGCAGGAACACTTCTATCTATCAGTAAGCCAGAACAGTTCTCTCTATCAGAACATTTCTTTTTATCGATAAGATTTCTGCTGTGACATAAAACAATGACTGACTCATAATCAATAAGACAAATCTTTTCTTTCTTTAATCTCATAATGATCTGCATGTAATGTACTGAGATTTTCAATAAATTACCACACAATACAATAAACAAAAATACATACCCCTAATTAAAAAGAAGAATGCAAAACAGCAGGTCTGGAGAAACATTTTGTCAATTTCATAGCAGAGTTTATCCAGTCAACCATTAACCCTTTCCCTGCTGCAGGCAACTGGAGATGCCCTAAAGAGCAGTGTTTGGGCCTAATCCAGCAGGGAGAGAGTTAACAAATTCGTCCTTCTAGACACTGTGAAATGTTGTATTTAACTGATCTCCGAATAATATTGCACATTCAGCTCAGTGCCCCAACAGCTGTTGCTGGTAATATAGTGATATATCAACTGGAATCCTGAATAGTGGGATGATAAAAGCACACTATTTTTAAGGCTTACAGTTGCACCTGACCACATGAATACAGGTTTAAGTTCAATGACTGCTAGTTCAGTGACACTACATTGGCCTGCTTATTGTGGGAGGAAGAACTACAGTAATATTTACAAACTCTGGCTGATGCTGTTGATATGCGTACACTTGGTATGTGCCAGTATTTACACGCATTTGTTTGTGTTAGATCTCTGGATATACTTCGGCTGGTGTGAGTGACCTGTGTAGGGTGTGTACCTCTTTATTACCAGGTAGACGTGTACTCTGCTGTGTGTGTGTGTGTGTGTATGTGTGTGTGTGTACTCTATACACTGATATGGTTATGCATGACATACATTCAAATGATTTTCTATTTTTTCAAGGTTTAGAAAGGATGCTTTTATCATGTTTAAATAGGCATACAACTGTTTGTTTAGTACTAGTTGTTAGGTACAACTGCAAAGTACATTCTCTTCGACATACAAATATATGTATCATACGTCTCCTATGGGTGCAATATTCCTGCTGCGATGTAAAGCAATAATTCAATCAATCAAAATGCCAAAACCCTTTCACTGCTGCAGTTGACAAAATTCTAATGCAACCCCCGATATAGAAGTTTGCTTGAATAACCAGTATTAACTTCCATTAAAAATCTGAATATGGTCACAAACTATTTTGATTATTATATTAATGCAATTGAATTGGTATGACTCGGCTTAAATGAAAAACATCTAAATTTCCCTTGTATCATTTTCTTTTAGTGATATGATTGAAATGTTTGTATTTCTTGTTGTGAGACCAAAAATTATGTTAAACATGAAACTATTGAGAACCAGTGGGACGTGTGGAAAATATAGCTTGTTGTCCAATATACTTCTGTAGACAAATCAAATGTACATACATGTACTTTCAGGTAAAAATATGTTTACCCATGAAATATGTCAACAAACCATGACTGTATGCCTTTAAAGTATCTACTGTGTCGATAGCAGCTGTGTTATAAGCTTGACGGCACAGCACTGGATTTACTCTTATTAGGTGTTAATCCCAATTAACAATTGGCAGATATTTGTACACAATCAGGGGTGTATTGGTGATCAGTTTTCCTGAGAGAAGCGCTGGCCTCCAACAATCGGGGTTGACCAGCCTCTGCATGAATGCTGATTTAGAGGCTGCTTGGTTGGCAGTAGCACAGTGGTAGAGTGTTGGACATTGTAGCCAGTAGGACTGAGTTCAAACCCGCACAGAGGTAATATTAATGTCCACAGATTATTTTTTTAGTAAAGACACTGTTTCCAACAGATACAAATACACATCATAAACAGAAATAGTACACAAATATACAACAACAAACAATAACGATGAATGGTAGAGTAATGTAGAGGTGACTTACATGGGTAACATGGAAGTGTCATGTTAAGGTAATAGATACTGGATAATACCAGACCATGTAAATTGAAATCTGTACATAGCAGTATTAGTATTATATCTGCACGAAAGTTGCCTTTCCAACGTAATAATGTTGGATTGCGCTGTCTGCACTGCCGCAGTTCTGTTGTCTGTGGTGTGTCAGCACCTGCTGGTGATTGCAGCTCTACCGCAGTACTAGGTGCATGCCGTGATGAGGTAACATTAAATAGCCTCCAGTGATGTATGCCTTCAATATGGAGATTAAAATCAATGCATCAAACCGTTCCCGGATAAATCTCTAGGAAATTACATTCTTGTCACCTTTATGTACTCTTTACACATATTTCTGTCGCTGCTTGTGTATATCTACTGCATCAATGTTCCCTTGGTCTGTAGAGTAGCAATACAGATACAATCCTTGGTCTGTCAGTACCAACCAGTGCTCTCAGGTTTACTGCAACATTCAGCACTACAGATGTTGCAGGTTTCCTCCTGCCCTAAACTGACAAAGCATGATATTAATGAAAGATTCTAGAAAGTGACTCTAAACAAAAAAGAAATGCTATGTAGGTTTATCACTCAATATAGTGGCTCTGAGAGGAGATATATGCTGTAGATAAAATTGATATCTCTGGGAGATTTAAAAGCAAATGTTACTGATTGGCCAATTCTGTCAGGTGACAAACAGTTTATGATTGTGATGTCATCACCATCATAACAATGCTGACATCACAGTGCTATTGCGTATTAGCATATTCATTTACTTCCCAGTAAAACATTTTCAAAGTGCTGTTTTACTTCTTAAATGACTTAAGAATGACATTGGGTGATAAATAGAATCTCACCCTCCGTGTGTTTTGATATAGTTGTTATCCTACTCGTTGATAAAGTAACGTAAATACTCGGCAAAG
>JAULBP010102088.1:0-10806 GCA_032355345.1 Lepetodrilus pustulosus
GGGCTGGTATAGGTACTTTATTCTTGTATAGGCGTATAAAATAGCCTTTTCACTGATTTTTTATGCAACTGTAAGGTTTAGTTGGCTAGCTTTAGGGTAGTCAGAAAACTTAGGGTATTCCCTTAACCCATTAATCCACATTTCTTACTTTTAAGAAGTGTGGGTTAATTTGTTTAAATTGCTTGAGACACTGTTTAATTATGGCAGAATTGTTTCAAGTTTTAGGCTACGGGGTGCCGCACGTAACATGCTGCCATTTAGATACCAGTCTCCGAGAACAATCCTTTTTACCTTTTCTTCCCCTATAACGTATTCATGGATCATGGGCCGGTGAGTATGTCCGTGGATTAGCTGATTGACATTATGAGTGCGCATAGCCGATTCGACGGATTGAGAGCTGACGTCCATAATGTTTTCATGTTTGCTTTTTGTTGCGGATAGACTTTTTTCCCGAAGCTCTTGGGCCTTTTGAATACGCTCTCTTAGGGAAAGTGCGAGGAACTGTTTTTGCCAGTTCGTATCGCGCAATGTGGTACGCATACTCTGGTAGTCGATGTCATCAGTGCAAAGTGTATCGCCGTGCATCAACAGGGTGGGTTGACCATAGAGATCGATAATCGTGGTTTCGGGTAGTAGGTTGATGCCCGTTTTATATGCAAAGGTTTCGCCGATTAAAAAATCTCGATTACCATGAATGAGGTAAACGGGAATACCCTTAGAGGTGAGTGTCTTCAGGTTCTCAATGACAGATTCTAGACTCTGAAGAGGTTGGTCGTCACCAATCCAGTATTCAAACAAGTCTCCAAGAATATAGAGCGCCTCGCAGTGAAGAGCCTGCGAGGCGATAAACCGATTAAAGAGTTGGATGATTTCCGGACGCTTTTGATCCAGGTGCAAATCGTAGATAAACAGAGTTTCCGGCATTGGAAGCGCGGCTGCTTTATTCCTGAATAGTTACCTTGGTCATTGTAATAGGTTCCTTGGGTACGTCCTGATGCATGCCCGAAGAGCCTGTTTCGACTTTTTCCATCTCTTGCACGACATCCATGCCTTTAACGACCTTACCGAACACGCAGTATCCCCAGCCTTGCTGCGTTTCACTACTAAAGTTCAGGAAGTCGTTGTCTTTGACGTTAATAAAGAATTGGGATGTGGCCGAATGAGGGTTGGATGTACGTGCCATTGCAATGGTGCCAGTATCATTTTTGAGTCCATTGCTGGCCTCATTTTTGATGGCTTCCTTATTGGGTTTTTCTTTCATATCTACTGTGAACCCGCCTCCTTGAATCATGAAGTTCGGGATAACACGATGAAAGACAGTACCATCAAAGAAACCATCTTTAACGTAGGCAAGGAAGTTCTCAACTGTTTTAGGTGCCTTATCGGCGAAGAGCTCCAGTACAATCTCTCCTTTGCTAGTTTCAATTTTAACAGTAGGGTTTTTAGATTCGTTCATAGCATTGCATCCCGTTGTTAGTGCAAAAAAGAAAAAAACCAGGGCGAGTTTACGAAATATATCCATAGAAAGACTGCCTCTTGATTACTCGAAAAAAGGCGATGATAAAGACTTGCGAGCTAATATGAAAGTTTTCGGTAACTTATACAAAGCTTCCTCGGTTAATTAGTCTATAGTTTAATTAACCCCAGTGGCTTAAAAGGTGCCTTGCCAGTGTTGGGCGGTATTGGATGTTGTGCAAGGGTGAGTGTGGCCCATATGCCAAGATCTTTGGATCTATGTACGCTATATTGTTCGTATACGTTTGAGTAGTCGTGATAACAACAAACCACTGGAGCAGGCAATGTCTTCAAAAGTGTGGACGTTTTTAGTCGTAGCAATTTTATTTATTGTAACTACGATGACGATGGTTATGTATACCAAGCAACGAGAGATCGCGTTTCTTGATCGGCAGGAGATGGTGGACAGGGCTATTGTGCATGGCACCGCATTTGCTGTGAGTGAACAGGTTCTTCAGGAGCAACGGAGTGTTCAATTATTTGCTGACGAATACCGGGAACTGATTACCCGGCTTGCACAATACCCTACGGATAAAGTGACTCGATCATCTTTAAAGCATCGTCTGCAGCAACGGTTTCCTGATTCGTTGACATTTACGATGACCAATGCTCGGGGTATAACAATACTCTCTGACGTTGATTTACTTGTGGGTAAAGTATGCCGACGCGAAATTAGCGATTATTATAAGCTCGCAAAATCAGCGGGAATTCGGGCGCGTAACCCTGTTGTTATTCATCCTCAGCCAGGAAACTATCATTATGATGTGATGGCACAAGTGGGGGATATCGTATTTTTTGTCAGTATTCTCCCAAGAGCAATCGCGGAGCTGTTACGCAATCACCAGGTTCCAGGGCATGAGTTGATGTTGGTTAAAAAACAAGATTTGTCGCTGATTGAGATTACCTCTAAAGGCGTTCGAGATGCATTGGTAAGGGATATCCGGCTTTCCCAGGAAGAGAGCGAGAGGATACGAGTGGCAGAGAGTGTTAAGGGTACGGAATGGCGGTTGATTGATCTTCCTGAACCCGAGTTTGAAGAGGAGTATCAGCGGCAACTATGGAAGGAGGTTTCAGTGGTGTTGATGATCCTAGCACTTGCGGGATTTTTGATGATGATGCTTGTTTGGCGAGCCGATGCCCCAAGACAGTGATATGCATCTCAATTTGATATTAAAAGAGGTATGGTGCGTAATATAAAGACAGATAGATGACCCTTGGTCACGCTGGTTTTGGCGTGCCTTAGGCTAAAACCTACTGTTTTCCCCATGCAGAGGGGTTTTATAATGCTATTGAATTTAATCTATCGTTATGTATATTAAATATTCGAGCCTGGTTTTCTTCATTTTGTCGCATCATTTAGATTTGGATAGCGGTAGCTATAACCAATAGAATATAAAAATACTAGCCCTGGCATACTATCCGTAAAAGCATACCAGAATCTCTAAGTGTCCATATTTTATAGGAATGTACTCAGAATGAAATAAAATGCTATCATTCTGGCGCGTTTTAACTAAATCTTAAATTGTGGAGATAGAAAATGAAGAAACTGGTTAGTAGCATGATTTTGATGGGCGTGTCTTCAGCTGCTTTGGCTGTCGCACCAGGTGGTCCAAACTGTGGATGGGGAAACATGCTTTTTGAAGGAAAATCTGGGATGGCTTCTCACTTTCTTGCTTCGACAACAAATGGAACATCGTATAATGCCATTTTTGGTATGACAACAGGTACAAATGGTTGTTCTGTTAGCGAGCCGTTAACTTATCATGGGAAAAAAATGATTTCTGCGGTCATGGATGAGTTCTCTTCTGATGTGGCCCAGGGACATGGCGAAGCTTTGAACGCAGTTGCGGTATCAATGGGTATTGAGCCAGCAGATCGTGGAGAATTCGCAAAGGTTGCTCATGAAAATTTTGAAGTTATTTTCCCTAATGAAAATGTAACGGCTGAAGAAGTAGTACAGTCTTTGACTGGTGTGATGAAAACAAATGAACGTTTAAGTAAGTACGCCGTATAGATCGTTTTCTTTAAAACTAGTTGCTTAATGCCTCGTCTCACATTTTTGTGGGATGGGGCTTTTTTATATGTGATTCCTAATGAAACAACCTGTATTTTTCTCCTTAATTCTTTTGGTTTTAGGATTTGGGGATGTAGAGGCAAAAGATGATATCGCTATGTTGCAGAAAGAAGCACATGAATTGCAACTAGGGAAACACCCTGAATGGTTACATCTTCTCCACTATAAATCTGCTAGGCTTTCTTCTAATACTTATATTAGTTATGTGGATGATGTGCGTTTCTTTTTCTCAAAAAATGGAAAAACTGATCCCCAAGCTGAATTAGAAGAAACGCTGACAGCGTTTTATCAATCAGATCCGAAAGGTGACTCTCATGCTTTATGTCGTTTTCCTGCGAGGTTTCGATGGCTGAAAAATCACCTTAATTTTCATTCAGAAGATCTACCTGATGTGGTGTGCAAGGAATACAGTGATTGGAAGGGCATGATAAAGGCTACGCAAGCAGCTTTGATTTTCCCTGCGTATTATCTCAACAGTCCATCCTCGATGTTTGGTCATACCTTGTTACGGTTGGATAACTCTGAAGAGGATGGGGGGTCTAAATGGCTCTCTTTCGCTGTTAATTTTGGTGCTAATATTCGCAGGAAAGACAATAACATTGTGTTTGCTTATAAAGGTTTGTCGGGAGTGTATCCTGGCCTTTTTAATGTAATGCCTTATTTCAAAAAAATTCAGGAATATAATACTATAGAGAATAGGGATATTTGGGAGTATCGCTTAAACCTATCAGCACAGGAAGTGGATCGCATGGTGACTCATCTTTGGGAGTTGAAAGGAATAGAGTTTGATTACTATTTTTTTTATGAGAACTGTTCATTTCGATTGCTTGAGCTATTAGAGGTTGCACGACCAGGTATTGAATTAACCGATAAGTTTAGTTTAACAGCCATTCCGGTAGACACTGTTCGTGCAATAGTTGCGGAAGAGTTAACAGAAGATGCTACATATAGACCTTCTCAAGCAGTTTTACTTAAGAATCAATTGAGTAAAATTCCCGAAAAAAATAAAGATCTCGTGAAGGCTGTATCGAAAAATCCAGATAAAGTACAGTCTAACGAATTTAACCTACTACCAGATGATCAAAAAAGGGAAGTTCTTAGTGCCTCCTATAAATACCTAAGATTTCGGCAAACAAAAAAGGCAAGGAATAATAAAGTTGCGCATGATAGTTATCGCTTATTAGCATTTATAAACCGTTTACCTAAAGGAACTCCAGAAGAGTTAACCCCTCCGGTTCGACCAGACAGAGGGCATTTGACTAAGCGGATAACAGTTGGTGCTGGTGAACGTAATAAGGCGGGTTATGGCGAGCTTGGCCTACGGCTAGCTTTTCATAGTCTTGAGGAACGGGAAGAAGGGTTTTTGAGAGGGGCGCAGATAAATGCGTTTAATTTATTGGTTGGTGTGGATGAAAAAGAACATATAAACATAAAACAAGCCGATTTTATTGATATTTTTTCATTGACTCCGCGTGATACTTTTTTTAAGCCGATTTCTTGGAAGGTTTATACAGGCTTGGAGCAGCAGTATGTTGATACGCGTGACCATACTGCCGCTCATGTAACGTCTGGTATGGGGCTAAGTTATTCAGCGACACAGTCAGGCTTAGTTTATATGTTGGCCACTGGACGGTTGGAATACAATAGAGGGTTTAAAAGAAATATATCTATAGCCTTGGGTGCAGATTTAGGTGCTCTATATTATTTTAAAAAAGGCGTTAGCAAAATAGGGCTATCAGCTTTTTCCTTTGAAAATAATGAAGATAGGGTGAAACTAAGAGCCTCTCATAATATTACTTTGGCGAGAAACCACGCATTGCAGTTTTCATTTCAGCGTGAACAAGTGGAGGAGACTGTGCTAAATGAATTCAGTATCCGCTACCATTATTATTATGAGTAATTTTGCTGCCTGTTTTAAGGTGTTTTGGATTATTCTATTCATAGCGATGACGACTTCTTCTTGTGGTGGCTTATTTTTCTTTCCAGAAAAGCAGATGGTGCTTACACCATCTAAATTAAATTTAGAATACCAAGAACATCCAGTAATAACTGAAGACGGTACTCGCTTAAATGGGTGGTTGTTGCAAGGGAAACCTCCGGTTAAAGCGACGATAATATATTTGCATGGGAATGCACAAAATATTAGCTACCATATTGCATCAGTTCACTGGCTTCCTAAAGAGCACTACAATGTATATCTTTATGACTATAGAGGGTTTGGCGATTCTCAAGGAAAATCATCAATAAGGAATTCCATTGCCGATTTTTCTGCCGTTATGGGGATGTTAGAAAAAGAAATTCCAGTAAAAGAGCAGAACTATATAGTGTTTGGGCAGAGTTTAGGAGGTGCTGTAGCGATTGCCGGTGTTGCGCATAATAAGCAGGATTATCCTATCAAGCTGTTGGTTGTTGATAGTGCCTTTTCAGGATTCAGACGAATTGCCAAAGAAAAAATTAATGCAGCTTGGATGCTAAAACCTTTTAGTGGGCTGCTGGGGTTAACAATACCAAAGAGGCCTGATTTACTAGAGGAGATTAAGCTGATTTCTCCGGTTCCTATTGTTTTCATTCATGGTGCTGAGGATCAAATTGTTCCTTCTCATCACAGCAGGAAACTCTATGAGGCTGCGGGTCAGCCTAAAGCGTTTTGGCTTGAGCCACAGGCAAAGCATACCCAGTCTTTGCTTCATTATGAATTGCGTGCGCGTTTTCTTTCATTATTAGATAAACATTCATCAGACAAATTAAACTAACACCCAATATTGAACGCCTTGCTCATCAAGAAAATACGTTGCGTTTTTTCCTTGCAAAAGCGCAAAACTTGCGAGCATACCCGCGTCTATTGCCGTATCTGCTGCCACGGTCACTGAGCGCGGAGCATCTTCAATAGGCCAGCCTGTTTTAGGGTTCAGGATATGCGTATAGCGTTTGCCATTTCTGAGAAGATATCGCTTGCTATCTCCGCTGGTTGCCAGTGCCCCACTTTTTATTTCGATAGTTTTTTGAATGGCATCATGGTGAGTTGGGTCTTCAAGGCCTATTTTCCAGGGGGTTTGGTTTTGGCGGGATCCGTTTGTACACAAGTCCCCTCCAAAATTAATGAGGAAGCTCGTATTGGTTTCTAGTTGAAGTAGCTTATGTGTCCGGTCTACCGCGTATTCTTTGCCGATGCCGCCAAAATCAAGTTCCATGCCTGAGGGTATGGAAAGTAGGGGGGCGTGCCATGAGACTTTTTCCCAGCCAACCAAGGGAAGTATTTTATGTACCTCTTTGTCACTAGGTATTCGATCACTTCCATCGAAGAGCCAAGCTTTTCGTAGTACGCCAGAGGTAATATCAAAAAGCCCTTTACTCAGTTGGTAGCAGTTATCTGCAAAGTTTAAGAGCAAAACGGTTTCTTCATCGACCTCTATTGTTTTTCCCTTAGAATGGTTGATTTGATAAAGAATATTATCATCACGATACCGACTGAACTTGCGCTCGATACGTTTGGCCTCTTGGAAGGCGAGACTCGCGACTCGGTTGGCTAAAACGTAGTCAGCGGCCTCAACGAGTACTTCACAGGGGCTGGCCATCGCGGTAAAACTCGCGATCCAGTAGTCATGCTTGTCAACGAGACGATAGTCAGTCGAAATGAATGTTTACCACCTAAAGCTGTAACTCAACTGCAGAATAATCGCATCAACGTCTGGATACAAATCTTGATTTCGCTGCACGCCAATTGCATCACTTGGGCTACTGTCTCCCGTCTGTAAATAGTATTCACCTCGCACTGACAGATCGCTACCATTCTTTAGTTTTAGTCCGTATTTAAGCCCCACGGTTGTGGCGGAGAAATCACCTAATCGATAGTCTGCTGAGGCGAACTTTGGAATGTCCACAAGGCTATGCCGATAAAAGTCGGCTGCGGATTGTTGGTAAACCCGTACATGTGGTTGAAGGTAGCGTTCGTTACCAAAATTCCAACGGTACTTAAAATCGAGGGTGTGCGAATCGATACCCCAGTCATCCGTATAAAACCGATAGGAAGCTTCTATCATATCTTTGCTGAGATGGTGCTTAACACTACCATAAAGGCTGTGTTTCTGACGATCTTCTGGCCGTTTTTCAAATACGTATCCAAGCGTCTCACCGCTGTTGCTATCGATTTGGCTGAGAAGTTTGAAGGGATCGGTTTGATAGCCGGTTGAGTTGCTAAATGAATAGCTTAATTGACCCACAGTATTTTTATTGATGACTTGAGTGACGCCCAGTAGCAAATCGACGGTATCTTTATTCTTGGTTCCTTCCTGACGTGGCTGATTTTCACCGGCTGCACCCATGGGCGCGAAAGGAGTGGGTATGCCACCTTCAGGATCGATGGTATCCGATGCGAATGAAAGGCCGGTTTGTAGAGTGGTATTACGTTTATTGAAGTCAAAACTCAATAGGCCGTTAATTCCAATGGATAAGTAGTCAAATTCCTTGGAAACTGAGGCTCCTATATTAGAGCGGATCATTCGGCTCAACGGTTTTTCCCAGCTACCATTTAAGGCGATGCGAGTATCTCGAAAAGTATCGTCGAGAGGTGTCTCTCCCGGTTGGGCGGTGTAGGTGCCGTTACCTGAAGGTCGAGTAAAAGTTTGTGGCTTGTCGGTTGGAACCGCACCGTTAGCGGATGCACCTGTTAACGTGTCGAGGGTTAAGCGAAGATTAATCGACTGATCATTTTCCATTTCACGATGAGCGTTAATGACAGGTTCAATGGCAGAAACGCGATCAGCCTCGGAGTAGAACAGTACGGTAGAGTCGAAGACCCAATCTTTGTCACTTTCTTCTGCCTTGCCTGTATGGGTGATAGATCCGAGCAGTGTGCAGGTAGCGGCGGCTAATGCACCACGGACTTTTGCAGGTTTTTTTAGTTGCATCCGCAGCCGCCTCCAGCAAAGCCGCGTCCGCCACTAGAGGCTTCTTTGCTAAAGTAAATGTGGTCGTCAATGGCTGCTTCAAGTGGTTCAGCATCAAGAGCCATCTCAGGTTTTGCCAACGTGCCTCGTTGCCAGGGTTGAACGCCTAGGCTGGAGCATGCCGATAAGGCGAGCATAGGCAATATGATGAATATTTTCATGGAATAATACCTTAAATTATTCAGATGTCGATTGCGTACTGTTTGGTAGCAATGCTTTAATTTTGGACTCGTAGCTTTCGATTTTACTTTTCTTAAAGCCTACATGGCGACTGACCAACTTTCCTTCGGTGTCAAAGAGTAGGGAAGTTGGCATACCAACGAGCTTGTATTGCGCTGCGAGCTTGCCTTCTGGATCGCGCAGGATATCGAATTCGGCGGGTGTTTTTTCGAGAAATTTATCCGCATCGCCTGAATTCTCATCCACATTGATGGCAATAATTTTCAGGCCTTGGTCTTTGTATTTTTGCTGCAACTCATTCATCCAGGGAAAAGACTTTTTGCAGGGGATACACCAAGAGGCCCAGAAATCAACATATACAACTTGCCCGTGGTACTGCTTAAGGTCAAGCTCGCCTGCTGCTTGGAGAGAATTGAAAGCAATACATGTGAACAGCAAGGTAAGGGTAAGGATGAGTTTTTTCATGAGTAGTTCCGTTAGAAATCGTAAGGAGTGTAGAGTAAGGGATGTTAACTAAATGTGAATAGTGCTTATGTTGCCCTGCTGGTTGGTGTAAACGTTATTTGAATTTGGGTGCCGTGATTTAACTGGCTATCAACCTCAATACCCCAGCCATAGCGATCACATAGTTGTTTGCATAGGTACAGACCGAAGCCAAAGTTTAAACTGGAATGCTGGGAGCCACTGAAGTCGCGACGGAAGATAAGTGCCATAATTTCGGGTTTAATGCCGCTGCCGGTGTCAGATATTGTGAGCTGTTTTTCATCCAAGTTGATGGTGATGCTTCCTTTTTGAGTATGTGTTATTGCGTTTCGTAAAAGGTTGTTTATGATAATTCGTAGATGTACTTCAGAGGCTGGCAGTATGACGGTTTCGTGGATATGAGTGTGGAGGCGTATAGGGCTTGATTTCAATAATATCGTATGATCATTTACGATGGAGTGTAGTAAATGACTGAAGTCGGTTCCTTTAATTTCCTCAGCAGTAGCTTGTGTATTATCTGGTTCGCGAGCAAGAAATAATAATGTCGAAATCAGGTCTGACATTTGTTCTGATGCACGATAAATTCTTTGGACGGCTGAGTGGGATGTTTTGGGTAGCTCATGGCCGCTGAGCAGAACATCCAGCGAAGTGGTTATGACTGCCAAGGGGGTACGTAATTCGTGACTTGCCGTTGCAGCAAAAGATTGTTCTCGAACAACATAATCATCCAGGCGTTTGCAATATCGATCAAATGCATTGGCGATGAGTCCTACTTCATAGCCACTGTACTCTTCTGCTATACGAATATTTCTCTTCGTTGGATCCAAGTCATGTACCTGGCGTGCTAGACGGCTTACCGGGTTAATAGCGCGGCGGGCGATATAGGCCGCAGTGATGACGCTGAGAAGCATAATAGCCGTAATGCCGGCGATGAAAAGAATGGTTGTGATTTCTTCGAGTTTTTCAACGGGGCTGATATCAATGGCGAGCACAATACGCCCTTGAGGTGTATCCCTTACTGCTACGTGGTAGTGTTTTGTGTCGATGATAATATCGTGGTGCAGACCGGGGCGGAGGCCAGCAAACTCCGGCGGTAAAGTCGGGCTATTGGGGTTGGACGGTTGAAAAAACAGATTGTTTCCGGCGATGGGAAGTTCCACCAGTTTTTTTTCCTCCAGCATAGCGCTAAGCAGGTCAAGTTCGGTGCTGGTGACTTGGTTTAAGGAGGCGATTTCAAACCGATCCGATGCTTCGTAGAACAGAACCAGTATGGACAGGCTGCCTAAAATGGCTGCGGTCAGCAAGCCCAGAACAACTTTGTGTAAGAGGCCGCTATCTTTCATCGGTTAGGTGGTAGCCGACCCCATGAACAGTATGTAATAATTTCTTTTTAAAGGGCTTATCGATTGCATTGCGGATGGAGTAAATGTGTACACGCAATGGATCACCATCGGGTAGGTCATCACCCCAAATGGTGTTTTCGATTTCACTGCGTGGTACGACGCGGTTTTGGGCGCGCATTAGCATCACGAGAATTTTCTTCGTAGTGTGTTTTATTTCCAATCGTTTACCCGCACGTACAACGTCCATTGTTCGAGGGTCATAGCT
>JAULBP010102099.1:0-10805 GCA_032355345.1 Lepetodrilus pustulosus
ATTTCCAAAAAGTGGTCATTTTCGTATAATTAGGGACGGAAAAATATTATTTTCGGCGAATAATTTACGTGTTCGAACTATTAGAGGGTCCGTATAAATAGAGAATATACGGTAATCTAGCACTCTCTCAAATCCGGCATATTATCTTGGTCCCAACGAGTGCCAACTTACCCAGAGTACACTGTGTTTTGTTTGTGTTCTAGAGAGAGATTTCTTTTAGAGAGAGATACATGATGGTTTACTGCTTATGATATTATACATTTACTAAAATTGTGCTTTCTGGCTTCATCAGTATTTTGTATCAGTACAGCTCTTATTGGGGCAGTCATGTTGATAAATAATTTGTCCAACAGCAGTAGCATTAAAGACTTCTACATTTACTGAGAGTGAAGCTTGCAATCTCTAGACCATGTAGACGTGTCCGTCATATCAATCCATGCACATTCTCATATGAAGGCATGATGGCAATCATTTTGTCCACTGGTAATTGCACTGAAGACCTCTACCAGGAACCATGTACTGATTATCACCTTTTGCTACATAGATTACATTTACTAGCATGTTGGGAATTAATCAAGCTTTCACTAAAATTGTCCATGATATGAACCTTTGCACAACCATTTTTAAATTTATGAACTATTTGTATTTTCAGAGCCAGTCCACCAGATAGTAACATTGTGCGAGTCATGCATCGTGCTCTGGACCTGCTGCACTTCTGGCTGGAAGGGTTCTACTCCATCGACTTCCACAACAACAACACCCTTGTCCAGAGATTAGAAGCATTTATTAGAGAACATGTATGTACTTGTGGATAAGTTTCTAGAAATCGTTTAAGGCTGTTTGCTGCAATTTTGTAGTCTTGTAAGTTGATATGCTCTGTACATTGTTGAGTGAACAAAGCTTTAAACAGTGAAAGAAAATGCAAAAATACCCAATACAAGCAAAGAACCAGAAAAACATGGGTATATTGTTTCTCAAAGATCTCGTGTCACATAAGACCCCAGCGCTCTCGTAAGTGCTTGACCGCCATACATAAAAGATCGATATTAGAATGCGTATGGTTTTTTAGTAGACACTAGAGCTTCAAGAAACGATACCCTAGTTTTTCTCCTTTTTTCTTTGTGTGGTTACATTGTCTTTCACTAAAGTTTTGCTCACTCATGATACATTCCTCTGAGAAAAAAAAAAGAATTTGACCGTCATTTGGTTTTTCTTTATCACTGTTTATTTACCTAGGTTACCTCGGTGGATTCTGATGCTGGCTCCACATTACACCATTTGCTTCACTTGTGTAAACATGGACCGATTCCAGAGTTACGTGGAGAAACTATTGGAAAGTCTGATGAGGGTGAAAGGTCGACATGCTTTGTTCACCTGGAAACATCGAAAAAGGTAAACAGATAATTAAGATATCATTGTGGAAAATGTTGAATTCTCCTGCAAACATTCTCACTGTGGTTGTATGGGGACATTCTGAGTGTTTTCACATCTAGAAGAACTGTTTTATTTTTGTGTTCTGTGTATGTCCTGTATGAAGGCACATCACTCTCACCGACTTGTTAGGCTTGTCGTTAAACGCAACATTGTTTCTAACAATATTATACACACTCTTTACATCTGTGTAGACATTCATAATCATCAGTGATTCAATTCCATATTATCATGGTAGTGGATCAACTGGAATAAATGTTCTATAGATATAATTTTAGAATTAGAATTAGAATGTTGTACAATTCATCACCTTTTCTTTTACACTATTTAAATAAATGTCAATTTAAAAAAAAAAAATTTTTAATCTTTACATTAATAACAATAGAAATGATTCTTTGTGAAAATATGTAGAGCACGCAAAATGTGTTTGTTGAGGATTATTATTTATGCACTCTTAATTCACTACTGTCTGCGTTCATGTTTGCCTATGTTTGCCTATGTTTGACTGTCACTTCCTTCTCCTCTGTATAGAGAACACAAGCCGAGTTGATTGAGGAGGTAAAGTGTGTCACAGTGTGTCACTTCTTGTGTGTCACTTCTTGTGTGTCTTTATGTAGTGTGTAGTGTTGTTATATTAATTGCTGGTGTCACATGGAACTGTATAATTGCTATTCATATTAAAAATAGGAAGACACATCATTCCGAGCTATTTAACAATACACTGATGTTTCCTGCCAAATCACACTGCTTATTTTAATATTCGCAAATAGTGTTAGAAACTAAGAACATAATAAGGAAGCCATTCTTCATAGGCCCAATGTTAATGGTGATCAAATCTGTAATTTACACACTGTACCACAGATACATTTAACATTGTATACAGTCAGACCCAGTTATAATGGCTTCTCCACTTATTGGTCAACTTTTGATCAATATGGACTTCCTACTACAGTGTCCCCTCGATATAATGCTGAATTTGGGGTTCATGACCTTATACGATATGACAGAGAAATAACAAAAATAGAAATGGGATCCACATCTGACCCCATGTTATATCCGAATCTGTGGTGCATCGAACCGTGTTATATTGAGGGGACACTGTTTATACATTGTCACTGAAGTTGGGGTCCATGACATACCCCCCCCCCCCCACGCTATAGTACTTGCCTTATATGATATGACAGGGAAACCACAAAAATAAAAATGGGATCCACATCTGACCCCGTCTTATATCCGAATCTGTGGTGCATTGGACTGTGTTATATCGAGGGGACACTGTATATACTTTAACCCGATGAATGACTGAACCGATGATCCGGTTGTTTCGCGTACCAGTCAGATTTTAACAAAAAACGGAAGTGTCTGGTTCCATAGGGTGTGACTGTGTTTTCAAATGACCTTCAATAACCCTTCAGTTTAATTTGATTATTATTAGACTACCTGGTAGTATGTAAGTAATAGTTAAGAACAATAGTTAGGTGTAACAGTTAAGTGCAATGCCGGTAGTTATGAGTAATAGTTATTTATTATTCTTTATATTGTATTTGTTGAGTGTAGTTTTGTCCGAAAAGACAATGATCTGTTGCCTGGTATGCTATGTTTTGTGATTGCAATAACTAATTATTTCAGTTTCCAAATACTTTCGAATTAATATTTGTTTATTATTAACCCATATTTTTCATGTTGTCAGTGGTAAGTCCTGTAAAATGTTTTATGAATGTAATTTTGGCATGGACAATACTGTGTTGACTGTTTGCGATTTTTGGATTTCAGTTTTCATGATAATTATGCAATATCTTTTTGTATACCGGTACTCTTTATTGACATCAAACTTATTAATATCCTAGTATAGTGATCAACACATGTAATGCTGTAGTCGTTATTTTCTTCTTTTAATATCTCTAAGATTTAACCTGAAAGTCTTCTTAATAATTTTTCTTAATAATTAATAATATCACGTCACCTGACGAAACAAGTTAATCTTGCAAATTGAAAGCAAGCTTCAAATTTTCAGTTTATAGCACAACACTGCTTCATTATCAGAATTAATGTTTGCAATAGTATCTTCTTACTCTTATTACTAAAAATAATAATAGTGCACACATTTATATACAAAATCCATGCTACAAGAACATGCTCACCATGCTACATGATTACCCAGGTCATTGGATCAGTGTGCTCTCATTTTCCTTCTCAACTCCCTGGGGATCATAAAATCCATGGTGCTAGAAGGTTTTAATTTCTAAGTATACTCACACGCTGATAGTTGCTTATCCTGGGTAGTACTTTATTCATAGACATTTATGTATTCTAGAAAGGAAATATGCAATGATTTTTGGACAATATTTTATTGAAATACATATTTCAGTTTGTAACTACCATTACTGTTTTGTCACCGTGTATGAGTAAAAGATTCCTCCTGCAACGTAGAACAATAACTCACTCACACTTGTAACTATTCCTTGAATTTGTATTTAAAAAATACTATTTAAAAAAACTTTGTTACAGTAATGTTACAGTAATGTTACAGTAAAGTAAAATTATCTAAATACAAAATTAATTTTTTTCCAGTGGGACTCGTTCCGATCCGTGACAAAGGTCAAGTTGACCCCGAACCATCGTCCGAGTCTTCCGGACCTCAGCGCCAGTATCGACAACTTCCGATTGGTCCAGGGACTGTCGGACAGCGGCTCCCCGTCCACGTTCACGCGGCGAGCAGACGCGTTCTCCGTGCTGGACTTCACTCCCAGTGTCCTGGTGGAACAGCTCACGCTCATGGAACAGGTGAGGCCGTCTACGGCGGGTGTTCTTCTGTCACGGCCTGTGTTAACCCTTGCCATGATGGAGGCATCTTGTAGAGCCTAGGCTTACGATTAATCCAGAATGTACAGTTGATCCCCGTTTATCCAGACGGTTGCATTCCCGGTAAAATCAGGTGTATAACTGGATATCCGGATGTCCGAGTCATTTTACATAGGAAGACTGATGTATGGTTCCCAGTAAAAAAAACGGCAGATAGCGAGGGAACCTGTGTCTGTGCTTGATGGAAGTTGGTACATGAAGACCGTCAGTATCATCCAGTGCTTGCAGGTTTACTGCAACATTTACCACTACATCTGTTGCGGGTTTCATTCTTTCCTAAACTGACATGCCGTGATATAAATGGAAGAATCTTGAAAGCAGCTCTAAATTCCAACCAAAGAAAGAAAGAAAGAAAGAAAAAGGAATACAGAAAGAAATAATTTAAATAAATAGATAAATATAGAAAGAAAGAAAGAAATAAAGATAATGACTTTAACACCATTCCATTATACTATGATATGGCAATTATATATATACATGTATATATATATATATTTTTTTTTTGTAATGGGCTTTATAGTCGCTTTCTAGAATCTTTCACTAACATCACGACTTGGCAATTGGTACCTAATATGTAATTCTGACAAATGAATGTTTTCCGTTTGGCCAGGATCTATTTGTGCT
Organism: Lepetodrilus pustulosus; assembly: GCA_032355345.1. Taxonomy (NCBI): domain Eukaryota; kingdom Metazoa; phylum Mollusca; class Gastropoda; order Lepetellida; family Lepetodrilidae; genus Lepetodrilus; species Lepetodrilus pustulosus. The sequence continues at coordinate 4,918 of JAULBP010102099.1, forward strand.
GACTCATCCCATCCACTACCTCAACTCTAAGGCTCAGGGTATCGGTGTGTCCATGTCCATGCCTGGAATGAGAACTCCGTCCATGCAGAGGTAGGCACGGCAACAGTCACCATGGTTACAATGTTTTATCAGTTACCATGGTTATGAGTATGTTTAAGAAAAAGTAGCAGAATGTACATTAATTCTGATTTCTCAATTTTATTCGTCGATAATATTGTTGGTGATGGTGGCATATGTATGCTTTCTGCCTTACAATGTCTAAATCTGTCAGAGATTTTTTGTTCTCAAAATAATAGTATCATACTGCAAAGCTACATGTAAGTCATAATGCTGAAAGCTTCCTGAGAAATGTTAGAAATTTTCCTTACTTTTCTAGAAATAATATGATTTACTTTTAGTGAGTTAATGTTTTACATCACAGTGGGCATCAGCGGGTGATGAATATTTAGTTATAAAATAGAACTTCCCCGGAGATATTTATCAACTGTTTGGATTACAGGAAGAACAGAGAACCCGATGTGGGCAGTCTATTTGCGTCCGACAGCAAGATCTACAGCATCATTCCGAGGATCATCTCTTACAATCAGGAGGTGTCCCACTGGGTGTCCGCGGAGATAGTCACGTGCACGTCGGCCAAGACGCAGGCGGCGAGCCTCAGTCTGTTCATGCAGGTGGCGCTACTGTGCATGGAGATCCACAACTTCTCCACGTGTCTGGCAATCCTGGATGGCCTTGAGAACCTCATCGTCAGACAGCTGCCCACCTGGAAACATCTGCCGTCAAAGTGTGTCGGCATCATGGATGACCTTGAGAAAATAAAGGTATGTATTGATATGGTTTTCATGGCCTTTGATGTCCTGGGTGATCAATATCAATGTTTGCAAAAGTCACATTTCCGACATAATCATGATAGGATGCATTGTCTGTACCCTGGTACCATGGCAATGCAGTTATCATCCTTGGTCTGTTAGTACTAGCTGGTGCTCGTAGATTTACCAAAACATTCAGTGCTATGGATGTTGTGGGGTTCCTTCTAAACTGACAAGCTGTGATATGAGTGAAAGAATCTTGAAGAGGGTCTAAGCCCCTCACCCTTTAACTAATTGATATAGTTTCATCACCTTCTCTAACTTCAGCCTCAACTTCACAGTTATAGCCCTTGCCTGAAAACTGAAGTTGTTTTGTGATGAACCATAATGCTGCAATTAATATTCGAAACCTTTAGGATAATGCAAGGCCATAGTTAGCCACGGGGCAGGGGTGGTAGCTGCCCCTCCCAGTCGTTTAACCCAACTATATTATTTCTCTCATTAATTGCAATATCAATTTGTAATTTTCATTGAACTGTGCTAAAATAGTTTGTTCCCACCCTGTAGTGTACACCTTAATTAATTGCCCCCCACCCCCAAAATATTTTTACTGCATTCTTCTATATTCATGCCACATTGATTTCACAGGTTCAAGTGAAAGGCGAGCAGAACTTCTTGATGAAGGAGAAGAACAGCCATCTTTATCCCACAATTCCCTCTGTTCTGTTCTTCCTGGTGCAAGTCCAACAACTTGAACTTGGTAACTTCCAATTGGCAAATGGAATGTACAAGTGGGGAAAAATGAGGTACGCTCACTGAATTTTATGTTTTTGTTTTAAATTAGATTTTTCTTTCATTAAAAATTAAAATATTAAATGTGCTATAAACTAAGAAAAAAAATGCATTTACCAATATACATGATTAAAAGATAATAGCCTACTAATATTAATGTCAAGAGCACTGTTTAACAGTGGATGGTTCGCTCTGTAAATGCACATATTATTATTATTATTAATAGCAAAAGAAATATTTCTGATTGAAGGAAATATAAATTGATGATTAACCAGATTTCAATCTTTCCACACAGCTCCTGTTGTAATGTTAATAACACCAGAACTATTTTTATTTCTGACAGAACCATCAGCCAGATGATCGACCAGATCCGGATGTTCCGTGAGAACGATTACCTGTTTGAGCCTAATGAAGCACTGCAAGATGCCATTCAGCAGAGAATCGTAGACTTCAGCGACCAGGATCTCCACACCATTGCCTCTAACAACGAAACCAACTTCCGCAAACTCTCAGGCGGAGGCCTCACAGGAGTCCTCAAGAAGGTCAAGGACAAATTCCAATCCAAGGGAGATAAATAATGTAAAGAATAAATACATAAATAGTGTCTCTTATGTCAATGACATTTTACAGTCCATTGGATATAAATACACATATTCAAGGTCAAGGACAAGCTCCAGTTCAAGGGTATACCTCCCTTGGAGATGATGTATACGTATGTATATTCAAGAATGTCAAGGACAGATTCCAGTCCAAGGGAGATAAATAATGTTTGCCATTAATCATACACATTTGTATGTTCATTTAGTTGTGCATCATATTGATTAATTTGCAATACTGTCACAGTTTCCATAGTAAACATAGGTGACAATGAATGTGTTTATTTTTGGTTTGATCAAGTACCTGACCATATCTAGGTAATTCTCTAACTTCAGCCAGCAAACAAAGTTAGCTACCGTATGTTGATACAGACTTGGTTCTGTTACCTATGTGTTTGTATGTCATGTATTTCTACATATTTGATGCAGGTATGTTTCTTGCCGCATGTATAACAAAAATATACATGTGCAGTAACAGATCAAGGAAATCACACTTGTAGTTTATTTGGCATGTAATACTATGTACCTACATGTAATATATTCATGATATTCACAAATATATGTGTGCAAATAATACTTTAATTATTCTTACCAATCAGGTTTTTGTTTGTATTATTTATCAATTTGTTAAAATTTGTACATATATTTTTAATTATTTGTGGAAAACATTTGTCAATGATACTTGAAATAATAATTAGTATTTATTGGCACAATGTTTAGAACATAGTTTTCTTAAATCATTGTATTGTATTGAATGTGTGTTTATTAATGTTTCATATGTACTTAAATAGATTAAATTTGATTAAAACTAATACTATTACATGTACTAGTTATTTATCATATTCATGGAAATTAAATATTTTGTGAGAATGGTATGAGCTGATGTCATATAAATTTTCCATATAAACTACAAACTCATGATAAAGTCTAAATTTGTACATTTCATATTTATATAATTGTTATTTTTTGTTTTATTGAATTGTGCCTTAATTTTCTTCCAAACATTGTCCGTCCATAACTTTCATTCCATTATTCACTAGTCGTCATGGAAATGCACATATTCAGATAGATTTACACAATGCAATATTTTTATTGTTATTTGTAGTAAGACAATAGTATGGAAGTAGATCTGCATTGTATAGCATATTGTAGGCTCAAAGAGTCTGTTATGCATGTGTTGAGTTCATTGACGTATTCCTGTACTTGTTTATTATCTTGACTTTGTCATATTTAACTTGTGATATCTTGTACATAATTTAGAGATACCATTCCCTGTGATTTATGTCTTAACTGAAGTGTGTAATCATCTATACCGGGTATTCAATTTTATTTTGGTTATTCTCAAGCCAATGGAAAAATTAAATTAAAATGACAAGATCATCTTTGCATGAAATATTACATTTCTTTCACTCTACTTGTTATTAATACAAATAGGCAAATAATATGGAGAAACATTTACAATAATAACACTGCTCTTTTCTAAAATATAACGCTTTTTTTTGCAGGGCCACTATCGTGAAAACATAGGATAATGATTGATTTCAACAAATTTTATTGACATTAATTCAATGGGATCTGACAAAAATAAAACGCTTATCGAAGTCCTCTCCCTAATTAAATAGGATTATAAGACATTGGTAGGGAATTTGTGTATTAAACTGATGCCCAGTTTTAAATATTTCTAGATTAGTAAAGAAATCTGTATGAAAATAGAGTTGTATATAAATATGTACTATTCCAGTTAGTGACCTTCGACCTGTATGTAGAGATGATCTTGATACTTTAAGCAATAAATGCACTTGGGCTTTAACCCTCTCTGTGCTGGATTACATACACTGATCTTACGTTACCTCTGCTTATTTTCAGTATGGGGAAAGTTAATAAGCAACTACTGGTACCTGAATATTTTCAATTAATAGAGACATACATGTACCATATTTATGTATCTAATATTGCAATTTTGAAATGTATGTACATGTATTCAAATAAGGTTTTGAGACGTGATATATTTATATTTTATAGATAATTTATTGTGTATGTTTAGTGATTACTATCAACCTTGCATTTAATTAATGTATATTTTTTTATAAGCACATGTATAAGCCAGTAATTTGTTATCAATATATTATATACATGTATATACTCACAAAAATTGGTATATTCTATTTATGTATCTAATATTAGCATGATTTTGAAGTCAAGAATCCTGTCTTTTTTTTCAAAAAGAAGAATTAAGTCAATATTTTAGTACCGTAGATTTTATTTGACAGGATATATAGAAAAAAAAACCACCAGAATAAGTGAAATATGCACAAAGTTGAAACATATGCTATTATCATACCGGAATATACTGTAATACTTACTAGTATATGACGTTTTATTAACTCAATAATAAGTTTTCTGCCCCTGCATGATATTAAAATACATTCAGATAGGTTTAGTATAGAATTTAACTATGGTACATGTACCTCCCAAATTGTCCTTACAATTTTATTACAGACCATGCATAATTTTAGTTCTCTAAATCTACATCCCATTGGATAAATAACTGGCCAGTGTGCTGGACATCTCGGACATTGCATTTATACCATCCTTTTCTTTGATGGTTTAATCACTGTAATACTTTACCAGTTGTCAGCAGCAAAGAGGAGGTTAACATGTGCTGTAACTATTTTAGCTGTACTTACTAAGGGAGAATGTGTTAATTGTACATGTATTACTCAATTGTACAGTTATAGTATATACAGAGCATTGATATTAATAGAAACAAAATTTTTTACATGTACATCAATAATTTATTAGGTTTTTATTTATTTAAGACATATTTATTTATTTATCTTATTGATATTGACAGAGCGAATATTAATTATATTTATTTGAATTAAGAACTACACAAGATTAATTAAGATATAATAATGTCATGCACTTTTCAAATATACAGAAATTACTCTGTTCTGGTTACTATGGTAACAAGTACATTTTCCATTCTACATAGATAATCTTTTATTAAAACTTAAGTTTGTAAACATGAAACACATGCATTTCATATTGTTATTGTTTGATATTGAATACAATTTTAAATGTATTTAATTTTGCATTATTTTATATGTAATGGGGGAAAGCAGTGTGATATTCAGTTTGGGTAGAATACTAGTATTTTTGCAGGTATTTATATATTTATGTCAATTATAAGATGTTTGAAATAAATATTCTGCAATACTACATTATCTTTTTATGTTTTTCTTTTTATATACGTTCCAGTATCAAAATAGAAGCTGACATGAAATGGAAAACGATATCAATGGGATACCATGGACCTTTACTCGTCGCAAATGGGCGAAAGATTCCTGCAGCAACGTTAAACTCCATAATCACTCACTCACACAATGCACTTTTATTAAGTGTTGACAGACAAGATACTGTTATCTGTTACATGAGCTCAGCTCATTCTAATGCAAAAGACATGATACAAGGATGATACATGTACTAGTAAATGCAATCCTTCATAATACAAGAAAGCTTGTGCATGGATGTATATACTGTAAAATGTTTTTATTTAGTGGTGTACATTTTTCAAAATTTAAATATCAATATTTTCAATAAAACATTGTTAAAACAATTATTTTATATTGTACAAAATCGAATTAATATATAGTTAATGACCGAGGAGACGGTTATCTGAGCCTGTCGA
>JAULBP010102110.1:0-10805 GCA_032355345.1 Lepetodrilus pustulosus
ATGTTGACACGCGAAACCCCTCGTAGTGTGACAGCGTATAGTACAGACTGATGTGCTATCGCTGTCAGGAGAGCATGGAGGGGAAGGTGTCCTACCTGGATTCTGTTCGGATTTTATTTGCACAGTTTGGATCCTGGACCGGTATATCTAGCGTATTTTGCTGTCGTACTTTTGTAGGTAATCCAAAATTATTTTTGGGATTTATGTTATACAGGTATATATATATACTTTATGTTTTACATTCTTGTATTATGTAAGTAATTAGTTGGATTTTCAAAGGAGTCATTTGAATCAGAATTTCTTAATTATTGTAGCGAATCACGTATAACAGGATACAAGGTCAGCAGCCATGTAAGTCAAGGTGATGACTGCACTTTAAGCTTACAGCCAGCCCATCCCTTCCTTTCAAAGGCATACAATCACAGATATTTATGGCCGTATTTGACTAGTTCTTAGCTACAACTGCAAATTACATTCATTTGACATACATAAACTTGTAATCATGTCTGTACTTACAAAAACGTTTCTACCGCTGTACGGTAGGCACAATTCAATGTCAACAAACCGTTTTAGATATTGCTGTTTATATAACAATCTAAACAATCCTAGATCCTTTTCCTTCTGTATATTAACGCAAGGGGACAACACTCTCTGGTGGGTACGAGGAAAGAACTACGTTTGCTTCATATAACATGAATGCATCAAAGACAAGTTAAATAGTAGTCCGTCGCAGTCTAATTCATATAAAATATGAAATTTATGATAACTATCAAGTGTTGGGGAATAAGTACATCAGTAAAAACGACTTAATAGTCTCAGATAGAAAAAACCTTTGTCCATTGACCATTGCCTATACCGATCAACTGTGATTGCATGCCTTTAAAGCGTAGCGTGTAGGACTATCTGACATCTACGGTGGGATAGGGAGAGAGCTACAGTTGAAATTCGTTATCGTCCTAGATCCCATAACGCTGTCCTTTGGTACCAAACCATTTTAGAAAATACATACAGGTCAGCTTAAGACTTAAGTCAGCAAAACACTAACTTTGCGACACATTTTGACCATGTTTTCTATATTGGATTAGTCTGAAATTTTATACATATATTCTATATTTTTTTCAAAGCCAAATATACAAAGCTTGGTCAAAATAGGTTGATAAGTAAGGTTTTTGTTACTGACTTAAGTCAATAAAAAAAATTAAGCTGTTTATAGGATACCACCCCAGGTCACTACGACACAACGTCGTATCTACCGCCAGTTCCTTATAATTTGTTGACATTCCATAACGCTGTAAAACATCAATGCCTAGACGTTTTTAAAGCGTAACGTAATTGATGCTTCAATAACGTTATGACATCGACCTTCTTTTACTCGTAATGATGCATGTTTTATTTGCAAATTCCTTATTGATGAAACTCTACGAGTAATTTGTCAATTGATGCCAATGTATCTGTCACGGATACTCAAATGGTTCGTCATTCTTCATCCCGTCAGATTACTTTGTCGTTACGTCGCAAGCAAACATCCATATATCGTTTTAAAAATAAATTATCAAAAAATGTTTGCTGTGCCATAGCGTATAGTCAAGTCTAGTCTGGTCACGTTAACGTCTAGGTAATCGCTGAAATAGGTAACGATCCGTTGTTAATCCAAGCAGTGGAACACCCGTGATCGCCTATTACAGTGTTGACGCATTGACGGCAAGCAATCAATATCAAAGTATTCCATTTGTACTTGCATGGTTCCATTGGCGTACCTTCAACAGCCTTGATGAAATGGTGACGTCCTCAGCAGTTTGGATGATCTGTATAATGGTTAACAATGGCCACAAAGACTGATAGTGCTAAAGTCGACCTCCGTTTATTCGGACGGTTGCGTTCCGGGAAAAATCGTGCGAATAAGTGAATTTCCGGATGTCTGAGTTATTTTACATAGGAAAAACTGATATATGGTTCGCAGTAAAATGAAAGTGCGGTTAGGGATATAACCTGTTATCGGAAGTCTGGATAAACTGTGGTCTACTGTAATATACAGTAATACTCAGTAGCATTCTTTTTATGTTACTGTTCTTACATAGCATAATTAACAGTCTTCGTATGAAGTGCTCAGTATGGTTGACCTTTACAATATTTAACATTAGGTAGCGTGTTGCACGAGTGTAGTTCTGAATATTGTATATATCTAGACTACAACAGCACAATCCTTCTTATATTACAGTACGTGGACAGCATAATTAATTGATGCATCTTCCAGATTATTCATGTGAAGTGCTCAGATTAGGTGGCGTTTATGGTGTTTAAAGTTGGCTAGCGTGTTGAATGTTGCTCTGATTATTGCTGATGACGTTATCATTCATTTCTACTCATCTGTTAGAGTTATTGATTGTCCAATGGTTCACCTATTTACCTACATATTGATTTTATTTTTATTTTGTAATTAAAGTTGTGATTGACCTAACATGTGCAGTTCTTCTGATTTCGTAGTGGGACGGTAGTATATATCGGTAGGTAGTTTCATTAATTGATTATTTAGGAATAAAAACACAGGGCTCTCAGACTACATCATTAATAGTACGTAGCCATAATAAAAACAATTAATCTTTTTTATTAGCCCTTGGTAATTTTATTTAATTCTAAGGTTATGTGTTTTAACAAACCCATGCTTCAATTACCGTAATGTCATAGGAGTCACTGACTGTATTGCCTTTTTAACTTCAATAGTTAAACCGTCGTGGAAGCATATCGTTGCCATCTTTGAATTAGTAGAATACGTCCACATTGGTTGATAATCACAATTAATGTTAATGCTCATATTTTGAATCGTGTTCTTGTGATGTCTGGATCATGTTGCATCCACAGCGAAGTGAGTTCAGATCAAATGTGACATAGTTGGGGGTACTCAAAGTGCAATTACAGCGAATAATTATAAGAAATAGTCCGTGGTGATGCATGAAATAGTTTTATGCTCATAGATATGCCTACCTACTATATGTTGTCGTCCTCTTTGATGTGTTCTATATTTTCAGATTTATGGTACTAATCTCTTTGCTAAAGAAGGCCATCCTCCGCTGGGTTATGGCTCTTAGATGTAGTCTTCTTCTCTGTAGGCATTGTCTGATTGAGAGAGGACGAGTGCATCTCTTTATCTAAGAGATAGTGGGGAGTCTTAAGATGGATTTATACTTTTGATGCCGTCACACGGCGCAACTCGCTAACACACGCTTACCGGTGTTGCAGCACCCAAACACTCTAGACTGACCTTCCTTGGGGAGTGTCTTGGGGGATGCTACACTGATAAGCGCGTGCTAGCAAGTTGTGCCGTGTGACGGCGTCAAACGTATAAATCCACCTTGATACGTTGGAATAAATGCGGATATAGAACTTGACCTCGCGATTCCTGTACCAATACAAAATATACGTCTTTAGTAAGGTTGTATTGCTTCTTAATTAAAAGCTAAACCGACGGCGGGAATACATCTTGATAGTGCCTAATCTCCCAGATGCAGTGCGAGATGTCACTCTGGAGGTGGAGAATAAGCCTTCTGTAGTGTGACAAGTATTAGCGTACTTGAACAACGTTATTTACTTTCCGTCGACTGATGTTTAAACAGGATGTTAAGCGTGGATCAGTGTCAATGAATACATCTTTGCTGTCTCTACAACGTTATCAGTCCAAAGCTAAATTTATATTTGCTTGCATACAATGACTGTATTTGATTTTTCAACCAACGTCAAAAGGAATTGTCGCGAGCCTATTATTTTCCTGTTTAATTTGCTTTCCTTTTTAAAACTCTCTCTTTTTAATTTCTTTTTATTGACATTTAGATTTTTTATTTTATTTTTTATTATTTCTTTTTTTTATGGACTGGAGGTGTTCTTATGCTTACATGTATTAACTATTCTGCAGTATGCAATTCAAAGATACGGCATAGCGTGTATACATATGCATACGTTCGATCACTGTACGTCTATAACTACCAACAGGCTTTGATCTAAGGAAATAACCCCGAGGCGAGAGCAACACGGCGGAAGACGTTCGTCAGGCAATGCCACAGCGGAGCAGCGTGTCCGGGGAAGGTGCAATGTCCACAGCGGTACCAAACCTAATATTTAACGCACGTGTACACTTCCGGTCCGATCGTTAGCGCAGTTGTCAGCGCGGCTGTCCCTCCGTGTTTTCCCTTCTCCGAAACTAATCCCTCTTCTGGAGGAAGCGTTTGGTTTTTGCATAATTAATTATAGAGATGTCCTGTCGTAGTGGAGGAGTATTATTCAGCAGGTCATGTTTTATTCTGGTCGGGTTTATACTAAAACCACCGTATTGTCCTGGTATGCACCAAAGGGATGTTCAAATAATACCGATTGATTACCCAACCACAAATGTATATTTTATTTTATTTTTGTCTTAATTTAGTTTACGTGCGTAGATGTGTATCTTCAGATGCACGTCAATGATACAATGCTTTCTAAACCAACCTTTAGGCAGAGATACGTCCAAAAAAATGCCTGCGTTGTCAACTCGGAAGAACTGCTGTTAATTGAAATAAACCATACAATGTATGTGGCGGATCTTAGCGATATCGAAAGCTAACAGTAGACACTTAATTTGCACTACAGTATAACATTTGAAAATTATTTGCTTAAATACTCTACTCATACAATACATTAAACGTGATTAAACGTGATTGTTATTATTATTATTATTATATTATTATTATTACTATTATTATTGTTTTTATTAGACTATATTATTATTATCATCAGTAGTAGTATTACTATTATTATTATTATTATTATTATGATTATTATTATTATTTTAATTTATTCTTATTAGTATTAGTATTTTAATTTATTATTATTATTATTATTATTATTATTATTATTATTATTATTATTGTATAATTCTCTTTATTATCATTATTGTCATTATCATCACTATGACTATGTGTTACCCAGGCACTGCTATGGACTGGGTGTCGTGCCCCAGCGGGACATACAGCGACCAGGAGGGCCTCTCGGAGCTATCTCAGTGCAAGCCATGCGACGGAGGCCAGTACTGCAGTGGGGAACATCTCACAGCGCCATCTGGCAACTGTGCCGCCGGTACGTGTCCACTGGCTTCATGGGAAATAGCCGCTACATTATATTCACTGATTATTTTTGTGTATATATCTATCATCAATCAATTTATTAATTGCTTGTGTTTACAAGCCATGATAGGATTGAAATAATCTTGAAAGCAGATCTAAAGTACTCCAATTTAAAGAAAATAAATGGTGGCTTTTTTTTAAAGAACATTTATAAGGTTATTTCCTGTATGCAGATTATTTCTATACACAGGTTATTTATTTGCACAGGCTAGTGCTTCTGTATTCAGGTTATTATTTCTGAACTCAGGTTATTATTTCTGTAATCATATTATTTCTGTACTCTGGTTATTATTTACTACTGTAGTCCGGTTATCTGTACTTAGTTTATTATTTCTGTACACATATTATTTCTGTACACAGGTTATTATTTACTACTGTACTCAGGTTAAGGTTATCTGTAATCAATTTATTATTTCTGTACTCATGATATTATTTCTGTACTCATGATATTATTTCTGTACTCATGATATTATTTCACTCATGATATTATTTCTGTACTCATGTTTATTATTTCTGTACGCAGGTTACTTCTGTACATCGGGCGTGGACCGACCAAAGCCCGGAGCCAGTAGTGACACCACGCCGGTCAACTGTACATGTCCTGACCAGGCCTTCCACAAGGGCATCGGCGGAGTATGCCCGCTAGGACATCACTGCCCGGAGACCAGCGAGAAGGCCTTGCCCTGCGACGCCGGTAGCTACGCCGACATGATCGCCATGGAGACGTGCAGCACGTGCCCCGAGGGATACTACTGTCCTGCCAACTCAACCGAGTTTGTCACCTCGCCATGTCCTGCTGGTAAACATTTTAGTCCCGATTCTCCGACTCATCATCACTTTGAATAGCTGAGATCATGTAATGTTAACCGTGAAGGTTGACAGTGTAACGTGGTAATAATAACACCATTTTATCTGCATCCAATCTGATCACTATAATACATTCTTCTTGTAATTCAGAAATGTGTCATTACTCAATTATTATTATTATATAATTATTATTATTATTATTATTATTATTATTATTATTATTATTATTATTATTATTATTATTTTTCAAATGGTTAACTTGGACATTGTTTGTTCAGGCCACTATTGTCAGAATGGGACCAAGTACGACACCCAGTACAAATGTCCAGCAGGAACCTACAACGGCATCGAGAAGGCAACCGCTCTCACAGATTGCCACGATTGCCCGGGTGGCAAGTACTGCCAGGGAGAGGGCAATGTTGCCCCCACAGACAACTGTACAGCTGGGTGGTACTGCTCTGGTGGCGCTGACAGACCCAACACAACTACCAACGGCGGCCAGTGTCAGCCGGGATACTACTGTCCTGAAGGTAGACTATCGTTGAATTTCATTCTGTATGTATGTGAAAATATGACAGATTTGTATCATGAATATATCAACTGATCTGAGAGTTTGAAATAAATAAGTTGCATTATTGATTTTCAAATGTCACTTAGCAGAATAGTCCATTAATATTTGAACGGATTTTAATATTTGTTATTATTAATTTTTTATTAATAAAAAAATATAGATAAATTGTGTTATTTTTATTAGTAGTAGTAGTAGTAATAGTTTTGTTATTATTATTATTAGTAGTAGTAGTAGTAGTAATAATTTATCATAATAATTACAATTGCATATAATTATTATGACTTAAAACTTGTTGAGTTCCTATTATGTTGTGTTTGATTATCATTGCATAAAAAAGGTTCCCATCTAATATGTCTCTATTATGAAAGTATGGCAAGGTATGATCTGTACTAGTGATACGGACGAGTGTATTCTGACCGTCACTTCCTCCAGGCTCCTCCGACCCGACGCCCTGCCCCGGGGGCAAGTACTGTAAGCTGCCAGGTCTGGCTGACCCCACAGGCAACTGCTCTGCCGGCTACTACTGCATCCTGAAGGCCACTGAGAAGCTGCCCACGGATGGGACCACCGGCGACCCGTGTCCCGCAGGCTTCTACTGCCAGGATGGCTCGGCCACGCCCACATCCTGCAGTCCCGGGACATACAGCGGCAGCACCCACAACACCAAGTCGGACGACTGCCACGCCTGTTCCTTCGGAGAATACTGTGTGGAGTACAACCTGACCTTGACCTCCGGTGAGTACCTCCCGTCTTTGTACACTCCCCTCGATATAATGCTGAAGGTGCGGTCCATGACATATCCCCGCATTATATGTATGATATTACTGGGAAATAACGAAAACAAAAATGGAATCCACGTCTGACCCCGCGGTGCATCGGACCGTGTTATATCGAGGGGGCACTGTACCATCAATGTAGGCGGGTGTGATATTAGTTGCTCCTACTGGACCTGGCCAGAGGGGTTATGTCTTTGACGTGTTATTGTAGCCGGGTGTGATATTAGTTGCTCCTACTACTCTTCATCAGATGGGTTACCCCTTTGGCTTAGTCGGTAGAGTCTTGGACACCCAATCCCGCAACTCGGGTTCGAATCCCAGGATCAGTACGGCCCTTGGTTACATCTACAACACTGGCCCTGTCCCTCCTTAACCCTCTGTCCCTCCTTAACCCTCGCCCTGCTGGATTAGCCTCAGGCACTGACTGCTGTATATATAGGGCATTTTCAGTTTCCTGGAGGGAATTTTAATCATAGGCCACTGGTGCTGGGCAATTCCAGCCCATCACACCATTGTTAATTCCTCAGGTCAAGATGAATAAGGATTAAAACATTTGTCTCCATCATCGTTATAAAATTAAGAAATCCAATACAGTTTTCACATTGGACCAAAGCTAATTTGAACATTACTGTTCATCATTTCAACTTTAGAAATGTTTGCTATGACTGAAAGATAGTTAAATTTGTACAATATTTATGATCGTCATTGGTAGCGAAATGTCTGAGTGTAGGTTATTACATCATCATATTAATGTTGCTCGTCAGGAAACTGTACAGCTGGATACTACTGTCCTCAAGGGGAGAGCACTCCCACCCCAAACCTGTGCACTGTCGGCCACTACTGTCCCCAGCACAGCGCCTCACCGACCTTGTGTCCTAGCGGCTTCTACCAGGAGAAGACCGGACAGTCCACATGCGACGACTGCCCCGAGGGATACTACTGCGACAACAGTGCTGGTGTTGTTGTCATCAACGACACCGTCAAATGCCCAGTTGGACACTACTGCCCGCAAGGTCAGCTGGAAACTTGTTTTGTAAACTTTCACGTACATGTATGGGTGGGGAAATTACTCCTTTGTAACATTGAGGGATAGTTTTGTAAATATTGAAAATATTCTCAGCTGTTTCATGCTTCTATATATATGCTATAAACTGATAAATTTAGTAATTTTGAACGTGGATCTACCCCTAAAGTCACGCCAAAATAAAATCTCTGGAAATTGATTTCATTTCCCCATAAATAGTATTGATTCCTCTACAATACAGCTGAAAATCTGGAAATGTTCCTATTTTTATGATCATTATCATTTCACTTCTTGTGAACTGTTCTCACATATCAGTGAAAGATTTCCGCTCCTACATTAAGCAGCAAGTCACTCAATGACATTTGTGATCTTGTAACCAGGCACACAGAGGAGCGACCAGTACCCGTGTCCTCTCGGCACGTACAACAACGAGACGGGACTGAACTCCAGCAGCCAATGCAGTCCATGTACCGGAGGCCACTACTGTGGGGTGGTGGGACAGTCTCAGCCCACAGGACTGTGCGCAGAGGGCTTCTACTGCAAACGCTTCGCCAAGGAGCTCACGCCAAACCAGCCTGGAGACGCCGACACCTGCCCACAAGGTACGTCTGTGGATGGTTCATGCTGAAACACGCGAGTCTTCGTGTCACAATCATCAGTCATATTGTCATCCTTCAATCCTCGTTAATGTCCAATTCTGTTCTGAATGTCCTTCACTTCTGTCCTCATGAATGTCTATTTTGATATTTCTATAACACACTTGAATAGTCATCGAAATTCCCCCTGAAAATGCCATCTATTAAAACTTAAATGTTTAGAAAACACAAATGCCATCTATTAAAACTTAAATGTTTAGAAAACACAAATTTTATCTCATAAAATTAGCATCGCGTTGCGTTCGCACGAACACAGTTGTCATGCTTAGCCATGAAACCAGTCCTATTGTCCTTCTGTCCTCGTCAATGTCAATTTCCGTCCTCAAAGAATTGTTCCTTCTCTGCAGGTTCCTACTGTCCTGAAGGCACCGCCGACCCCACACCATGTCCACCCGGAACATTCGGCGCCGCTCCCGGTCTGGGGAAGACCTCCGAGTGTACGCAGTGCCACCTGGGCCGATACTGCGAGACGCCCGGACTCACGGACACGGAAGGTAGGAACGTTATATCCTGGACCTTATTCCACGGACTGATCATGAACCTGTGACAGTCGTACTTCAACTACTCCACAGTCAATACTGCATGCTTAATATCAGTGTACACGGCTTGCATACGACGGACAGTACTGATGGTCGTGATAGATACAATGCCACGTGTTTTGCTGTTGAAGGTCCGTGCTCTGCTGGCTACTTCTGTGTGGAGGGTTCCAGCTCCAAGACGAGCGAGGTCTGTCCTGTAGGAAGGTTTTGTCCGGAAGGAACTGGCGTGCCAGAACTGTGTCCAGAGGTAAAGCCTGTTGTCTTAATAATGGAGAACAAATATCCTCGTCTAGAGAAACACAAATTTACAACTCTTCAAACTGACTACAAACTAGTTGATATGTTTCTACACAACAGTCATAACCTGACCACGAGGTTACAAAATGTTTTTGAGTATTATTTCATGCTCCATTTCAAGGTTTTATTCACAAATCCCCATGTGAAATTTGAACTTGAACACAAGGGTTCATGATCTCAAAGCCTGATTTGAGTGTCAGACATTTTATAAACGTAAACTAATGTATCATACTTGTGGTCTTTAACATTTGATGACATGTTTGACAATAATGATACACTGTATATGATATAATTTAGATTCTCCTATCGGACTCGGCCAGCGGGGTTACCCTTTGGCTCAGTCGGTAGAGTGTTATACAATCCAGCAACTCGGGTTCGAATCCCACGATCAGACTGGTCCTGTTACACTGGCAGTATTTACTATTGTGATATGTGTGACAGTAATGATATGTTGTCCACCTCCAGGGCTCCTTCAACCCGTACACTGGCGTCAACAGCTCGGACGGCTGCACCGCCTGCACAGAGGGACACTACTGTGACCCCGCTGGCCTTGACACGACCTCCGGCCCCTGTGACGCCGGCTACTTCTGTCCTCCAGGGCAGAACTCGTCCCGACCCTCCGACTACGTCTGTACCGTCGCACACTACTGTCCTCTCAACTCCTCCGAGCCAATACCATGTGCCAATGGAACCTACATGAACCATACCATGGCGTCGGAGTGCTACACATGTCCTGAAGGATGGTATGAATCACTTCAATTTTCAGCATTCTTTTGTCTCTCCTGTCTGTATCTCTCTGTCTGTGTGTGTGTGTGTGTGTGTGTGTGTGTGTGTGTGTGTGTGTGTGTGTGTGAAGAACGACTAAAAGGAAATCTGAGGCACTAAACATTGTATACACTGTAGAGAGGCGTTAAAGGGGCAACTTCATACTTGCACGTATTTAATCATAATTTTTTAATATTTTTATTATTTTTCTATATAATGT
>JAULBP010102121.1:0-19256 GCA_032355345.1 Lepetodrilus pustulosus
ATGCACATTGAAATATTTCATTATAACTGGGAGTTGCAAGTATTGCTGTATAATTGTGGCTTGCTCACATAAATGTTGGTTCTTCATGTTCCATGAAATTTACCACCATTCATAGTTGAATTTTATTTGAGCCATTTCAATTATTTTGAGAATTACCTTTCAAAAATATT
This sequence comes from Lepetodrilus pustulosus, assembly GCA_032355345.1. Lineage (NCBI taxonomy): Eukaryota > Metazoa > Mollusca > Gastropoda > Lepetellida > Lepetodrilidae > Lepetodrilus > Lepetodrilus pustulosus. Next base: position 171 of record JAULBP010102121.1, read on the forward strand.
GTGTGCATTTTTTCTCACTTCCTGAAAGTTTCTTTCTACATAATGGTGACAAGCGATTAAGAAAAATCATTACTATCATATGTCAGAATATTCTAAATATTACTGGAAGTGGCATTGAACAATCGTTCACATCACAAGCAGTTTAAATTCTAAAATTATCATTCCAGTAAGAGCATTTGACCTGGCAATGATTATGAAAATAAATGTATGCTGATAGCTTTATGTAAATACTGTTATCACTGTTAATAGTAAGAAAGTTACATATACGGTACTGTTAACAGGAATATATTACTTCGAATGTATATTATAGATTATAGGCCTATTGAATGTATATTATAGATTATAGACCTATTGAATGTATATTATAGATCATAGACCTATTGAATGTAGATATAACATACATTTCATTGTGACATTCTCGTCAGCATATGTCAAGGCATATTTGACTTTGTCTCAATAAGGTTATGCATTAAGTGAATTGAATACAAACTGCACCAAGCTTAGAACCCAACATAAATATTATTACCCTGTGTAGTGCAGTGTTTACTGTTATGTCTAGAAGTGCTACTGTTTTCCTCACAACAGACGTTATTGTCTTGCCCTGTTGAAGGAGCCTGAGGCAGATTTGCTAATCCCCTGAAACTGCTCTGTGATGCTGACAAATTGTTGTCAGTCCCCCCTCCTGGTCCCCCAAACAATATTGCCAGGTAATCAGGAGTCCCTTTGAGGCTGATTATCACGGAGTAACGCGGAGAATTGGGGTTATCCTCCAGATATATACAACACTTGGCCATGTCTCGGTGTGCTGTGCCAGATCCACAGGCTATTGTGTCTTTAAACCTTTAGTACTTTTTAATTGCTTTTGCCCTTTATGTCTTTATTTTACAATGCTGTTATTTAACTCCAGCTGTTTTGTTAAGCTTTACTGGTTGTTAAAATCAGACCGTGAGTGATTTCTTTATCACTGATGGGGTTAAAGCTTTTTCTTCTGAATGTCTACCCCCCAGACTCCCTTTGCCTTTCCTAACAGAAAATTGATTATTTTTTTTCTCTCAGGAAGTTTTGTTTTCCTAGTAAATGTTTAATTTTTCAAACCGACAAAATAATAAAATATTATATCTGCACTTTAGTGCTTTATTAAAAAAATATGTGAGCTGTTTTGGGTGTGTGTGGGTTTTTTTTAAAATATATTATTAGACACACTTTCAAGATCTCTACAAGGTCCAGCTTCAAAAAGCTCTAATCTACTAGTAATTTTGATGAAAATGTACTCCTTTCTATTGTCATATAAGTAATTTATGCTATAGCTACATGTGCTGTAATTGTATGCCATTGTGGAATCGCTGAACCATGAATCTGCTGGCTAGTTTACAGCATTGCTTCACATTCTTTTCACCTTTTTAATAGAGGTAACAGTTCAAAGAGGTAACTGTTCATATCAGGGTCTATATATCTCCATTTTCTTAACAAGTGGGTGTAATAACTATTGCTTAATTCAGTATGTAACAAATTAGATTGCCCAGGTTCATTGAACAAACTCGTCTCAAATGGAAACAAAAGATGTTAATTATGTTCAGCTTATCTTACTTTTGAAAGTCCCCCACCACCTCCCTTCTTTTTCCCATTAATTATTTATTTTTAGGTCAGAATGGTGGGAGTTCTGTATTATTTTTTTTGTTCTTTATGCATATGTATGTAAGACAATAGATTACTGTACTTTCTGTTAATATGCAATTATTTTCATGAAAATAACAATTTAATAACTTTCTGACTTGTAAATATGAATATTTATGCTTCTTTCTAGTACAATATGCTGATATTATGTTTTCCTGTTTGAATAATGTGATCATGGTTGTTTTTGTTCTCATATAACCAGCTCGCCGTCAGTGCACATTAATCTTTCTGAACAATACCAGTAGTCCGTTTTGCAATACCGTGTACCCACTGCGAGAGATCCTTTTTCCATATAAAATCATGTTATTACATGCTAAGGAATTGTAGTTTTAAGAGCTATCATATTTGTGTTGTCCATTATTTTACCTCCTATGCAGATAGATATTAATGCTGGACCCAATATGCCTAGATAGTTATTAATGCAGAACCCAACATGCCATGTCATGCTGGAAGTCTGACGGGGAAGTAAGGTATGGTTCCAATCTTCTTAATTTGTTAATCTTACCTGACAAAGCATGCCAGTCATTGGGTTGTGATTGTAACTCAATTCCCATTAGCTGTAGAGCTTGTGATTATTATAAGAATATTAGTGTGTGTGTGTGTGTGTGTGAATGAATAGTAGGCAGGTATAGCCGGGACTAACCAAGTGGATGTAATCACGTATGTCTTTAGGAGTTGTTCATGTGTAGAGACCCTGACGGCCACAACTGTAAGACTTGTTTCTCATTGACGTATTTCATTCCGAGCGACTTGTAACAATTTTAACTTTGCGTATTTGTTTTGAGAGACACTGCCTGGTTGCCGTAATCAACGACTGTGATTTCACTCGAGGATTGTTTAACAATGATAATAGGATTTATTACTGTGGAATAATTCAGAGTGGAATATATAATGAGCAATGATTTGCATGCGGATATTGCGGAGCGAGTTACTTGGGTCTGAAGAACAAAGACTTGTCGAGATACCTGCGTCACAAATTATATTTCTTCACAATTCAGTAAGTTTGGTTATTCTGTTCCTCATAAACTACCCAGTTGGACTTCGCGTTCAAACAACTGGCTTATAATCCGATTTTGAGGTGACATGAGCTTTGAGAGGGTCGTAAAATTCTAAGCAAATCTGAAACATTTTTGGCTCTAGTGGGTTCTAGCTGTTTGATTTCATGGTATTACGTTTGCAACCTGACACTTCTGTTTTATTCAAGCAATAATGTGGTGGTGGAGGACTATGTTACTAACATGATTACCTTGGCTGACGTTCAAGTCAAAAGACGATCGTTCAATGTAACCCAACGCGCGAATGTCTGATAAGACTATTAAACTTACAACCATCAGATTGGCTGGTTGTGATTTAATTGTTGGCTATTGTCCTACCCTGTGTTAATGATTGTAACATTTCTCAATTGATCCTTATGTTTCAGTCATTGATTGCTGGTGATGGAGACCAAACTTCACATAAGCTGTTGCCTGCGAATAGTGTCAACAGCATCGTGGCCCATATTGGGCGCTCACAGGATAAGGATGACATTGGTCGTGTGGCCGGTTGGGCCGTCAACTTCGATAAACTTCTCCAGGACAACGGTGGAATTGTTGTCTTCACAGTAAGTAGAAGTCGCAACACAAAATTAAGTGGAGAAAAAAAAACATAATGAAGTTTTCAAGATCTTCCTTATTTGTTATTTGGGCCAGTGTTATCATTCTAAAAACTGTACTTATTATATTAGTAGTGTTTTTTGCAAATTTCATCATTATTTTTATGTTTCATTTGGAAATACAGTATTCACTATTAAGTACTTTATGTCGCAGTGGGAATAGTTCACCCATATGTGATGACTATTAATTAATACAAGAACTTCAGAGTAAGCTAATAATTATTGTCAGAAAGGTTTTTGGTATTTTATTATTATTATTTTTTAAATTTCCCAAAAATTATTTGGAGTAAAAAATTTGTATTCTAGGAATTCTTGAAGAAAGAGTTCAGTGAAGAGAACATTGTGTTCTGGAGGCTGTGTGAGCAGTACAAGCAACTCCACTCTGACGACCAGGTGAGACTACTGTCTGCACAACTACTTGTGTATAAATATTTTATATCCATTCCATGCATTTTTTTTATGTTTCATTTGGAAATACCGTACAGTATTCACTATAATGAAATTATTGGTCTGTCAGTACCAGTGCTGGCAGGTTTACTGCAACATTCAGCGCTACGGATGTTGCGGGTTTACTGCTGCCCTAAACTGACAAGTCATGATATTAGTGAAAGATTCTAGAAATTGCATTACAAAAACAAAACAAAAAACAAAACTATAATCGAATGAAATAAATGTTTTACATTGCAGTGGGAATACATACAGTATATGTAGTGTGCGTAGGGTTACAAATATTGATTGGAACTAACCTATTTCTCCAACCCCTGACATTTCAGTTTAAATATTAAGTAGATAAATGTAGCTATTTCCATAGCAACGCATGTCTGCTTTTCCCAGATTCATGTTCATAAAAAGAAGTTTAATTAAAAAAGTATATCAGCTTGCTGAAGATCTGGGCATGTTTATTTTTCCATATATGTTTTCAACACTGACCATTGTCACCAGATCTTGTGTAAACATCTCCAAATGATCAACAATATTTTATTTCATGTAAGAATTCACTTTCAGTTTAATTTAAGAGATATTCACCAGACACTTTGCATTTGAAATTCTTGGATATTTTTCAAGTTATTTTTAGTCTTTCCCAATGATAAAAATACTTTTTGCAATTCTCAAAGCAAAATATTTCAACTCGATGTAATTAGATTTTTCATTTGTTTTCCACAAATTCTTCCTTAAGTAAGGATTAGCCTTAGCGCTTGGTTGGTGCAATAACGAGCTGCTTACAGGGGTATCACGTCAGTAATAGTGTATCTAGGTGTGTTCTAAGGGTGGGTGACCACAAATATGTTGATAGTGATCTGTCTGCTGAGAAGCTCGCATTATTGAGGATACCTGACCTCGAACATAGGAACACAATGAACATTATGCCTGACATGTCATGACACGATGTTCAAGTAAATAAAACATTTCTAAATACATTTTCTAAATAAGTTACACAGCTTCCCATTTACACATAGTAAGTTGAAATTTATATTATATATTTTTATATTCCATTTATAAAAAATATTTTCAAATTTTGTATACAACAATTCAACATGCAGTGTATATGCAATAATGTTCCATATACATATTAGTTTCATTGTTGTACAACAATGTTTATGCTACTGCTTTTTTTGTGTGTTGTTCATTATGACAAGTCCTAACCATGACGTAAGGGAATCCTTTGCACACATGTAATGAAAACAGCAAAAAGTCCTTTTAAATACTAATGGCTTTTTCTTTGAAAACAAATTATTGTATGTATTGCAGAGTACTCACATAACCTCCCACTGAGGTGATTATGATCAATGAAGTGTGTTCTGATTGATTGATGTAAATCATGTCATATTAGTGTGAAATTACGTACATGGTGTACTATATTTTTAATGTGTACATTAGCTAGGTTTCTTCCCTTAGAAAAATCGTCGCAATTGGTTAACAAATTCCTGCAGCCATGGTTAACTCCACAATCACTCACTCCCATAGAAAATATTTAATTGTTAATGTTGAAAGATCAAAACAACTTGCATTTATGAATGATGACAGCCTTCGTTTTACCGCTATTCTAGTTATTTTACTTTATATACATAATTGGTTCTGGAAATGTGTATCAGTAGTAGACTACATGTCACGAAACAATAAGGAATATCTAATTCTAAATATTCCTATTATTATTTTAATATTTTTAATTTTTAATTTATAATTTTTATTAAAGTCTATTTTTGTTGGAATTTGAAAATTGTTGTATCAACTAGTCATAATGATAATCAATTTGGGAATGCATGTATCATTATTATTATTATTATTATTATTATTATTATTTAATATTATTAATATTATTTTATTTTCCTTTTTCTTTTGTATTTAATAAAAATATTGTTTAATATTTGAATCTTCAAATTTATCGGATGGTTGTCACTTTCATGATACGTAAGAGCTAAAAGTATTTTAAAAACAAGTTTTCGATGACATGGATGTATTTCAGGGATGAGTCTGAGCGTATGCGTCTCCATGCATAATATCAATAGCATTCTGAATGTTGACTGTCTAGACTACACCAACCTTGTATTCTCCATTCCTTAAAAATAAAAGAGCTATGGTTCCGCAGGGGTCAAGGCTTTATTATTTTTAAGGAATGGCGAGTTACGAGGACATTCCCCCACTAAAGATACACTGAATTAGTGTATTTAGCAAAATTCCATTTATATTTAGTTTGTATTGTATGAATTTGTATCCTTAGTGACCCAAAACAAGACAAATATATAGTTTACAAAAACTAATGTGCAGTTGTTGGTGTCTTATGTAGCCTCAATTCTGCTTTCAATTTTCTTCATATGTACTTAGACTGATCTTCATGTGGATTGCTATAAGCATATTTAAGCATTTGCATGAACATGCTGCAGAGCACGTTTAGTTTAGTTTCAAGAGATTTGATGAATTTGTTTTCTCGTAGCCTGCTTAGCTCAGAAAGTATATTCAGACTACTGTACTAGCCTTTAGAACATTATATTAGTAATGGACGAGTTCATTAACATTTTATGATGCTAATATGTTGATAATCCACCAAACGCTAAACTTTAATTACGCTAACATTTTATGATTTACAGTATCATCTTTTTGTATGGTCTACTTAGAACAAAGCATATATTTATGACAATGCAAGTTGATTAGAACATGCCACTGAGATTACCATTTATTTATTTTTATTTTGTTTTGCTTTGGCAAATTCACATCACACTGTAATTGTATTTCTCCCCTACATTTCCATAGTAATACACTGTATGTCAAATTTTTTACTTCCAAAGATGATATTCCAAGATATGTTTTCACATACTGTTTAATCCTATTATTTCAGAGGAAAACAAAAGCCAAAGTAATCTACAACACACACCTGTCTCCTAAGGCTTCTGATCCTGTCAATGTTGACAGTGCCTCCAGACTTAATGCTGAAAAGTGTCTGGATGACCCGTCCCCGGTGATGTTCGATATGGCTCAGAAACACGTAAGTAACATGCAAGTCACAGTCAGTAACATTCAAGTCACATGGGAACTTGTAGAGCTTCATACAGTATTATTATGAGGCCCGGAAGGATGATATGGGCATATGAATGACAAACCTTGAAAGCCAGCTTGTGTTTTATGATCCCCAGGGAGTTGAAAATGAAAATGAGAACACACTAATCTGTTGACTGGGGTAATAATATAGTCCTTTGAGTATGCCTTTTGAGTGGATTTGGTGCAATAAAAACTGTTTACTTTATTATTATTATTTTATTATTTTCTTCTACTACTATTATTATTAGATCTGTCTATAGCATTTTCTCAGTCAATATTAGTTGGAACAAATTAATGAAACCTGAAAACCTGGTTTTGCTGATTTTTATTTGGATGAATGCCTCAGTGATATAAGTAGGCTCTGATCTGGGGCCTGTTGCACAACGCTCTTGTAGGCTACAACTATCGTAATGTCAACGCTTTCTATTGTGGCTGGAGCCCAGTTACAACTATCTTTTTGCCTAGTTTGATGCTTCTTTGAATAAGAAACACAATTTAGTGATAACACTAATGATATACGAATATGGACACGTAAGTTAATGACTTGTATGCATTCCTGCAGATCTACCAGCTGATGAAGCAGGACAGCTACATGCGCTTCCTGAAGGGGGAAATGTACAGGACTTACCTGATGCGCGAGATGGAAGGGAGACAACTCAACCTCCCTCACGACCCTATGGAGGGTACTCTCACTGACAAGGAAGAAAAAAAGGTCAGCTGTGCAGAAGAATTAGCAATTTAGATTTTTTAGAACTAATTAATTTGTCATTCTTATACTAGGGGAAACTTGTTGATTTTTACTTCTATTTAATCAAATGCATGGACAGTTCTCATGCAGATAACATTGAAAAGAGAATGTGAGTAGCTAGTTTTCCGTTGGTCGTTATGTATCGTTCAGCCAGTATCTGTTGTCATCATTGTCTTCTGTTTAATCATTGCTAAGTAAATTTGTCAATGTCATCGTCATCGTTATTTAACACCCCAACAGGTTGTATTTTGTCTGTTTAGAGTTTATTTCATTGTTAAAAGATTTAGAATATTTGTACTTAGTATAAATTAGGATTGATAATGTACCAAAATATGTATATTATTAAGTAAGTATTGTGCCTTTAAATTGATTATATTTGTTATATACTCAGCTGGTAGATCTGTGATTGTATTAATAATGTGAATAATGTTTTCACAGATTGGCAAAGGTAAAGAAAATGAAAAGAGGAGAAGATCTCTGTTACCATGGAGACAAAGTAAGTATCGGGCCATTTTAGTACTAGCTAAATCAGACCTTTATTGGGCTTTAACCATCAAATGAGAATATTTTTCGTTTGTATTACCTTGAAATTAGCCTTTCACTACCTATGTTATCTATGGTTGTCAGTAGAGGGCTACATATACTGTCTCTACTGACTTTAAAATCCTGTCTGTACATTTGTATTTCCATAACAAGGCTTTCACCTTCGTGAACTTTCGCACCATTACAATCAAGTTCACATATGACTGTGTATCCCTATATTAAAACTTAAAAGATTGTGTTTACCATAATTTTGCAGATGTACACTCTTTCCTCCGAACTATGGAATCTTGTGGCAATTTAAATCTCACTTTAGTAAAATATTCTACTTTGAGCATGCCACCAAATATGAACACAATCACATTCTTATTATTATTGTTTAATATATTATTGTTTGAAAACTGTCAGAAAAATAAGCAAGCAAAGCGTTTATATTCTGAAAAACATTTTCACTTGCTATTATTCCACGAAAGTATAATTTCACTATGAATTGTTATTTACAGACAAACATAAACATGGCAACAAACTACCATCTGACATTGACCTCAAACGAGGGGTCAAGGACATCAAGGTGAAGGACAAGGAGGTCAATAACAACCTGAAGAAGTGTCCTGGTCCAGGAATAGATCTCAGCACTATGAGGAAGGAGGTGTTCCAGACTAAAGAGGTAGGTAGTGCACCACACTGGAAGTGTTCAAACAATACCCTACAATACCTAGCAATAAGATTAGAATATTATTAGAGGGTTATATTGAGGTAATTTGAGAGTGGATTTTTCACGATATAAATTTGCACATCGTTATTGTTGTTATTATTATTAATAGTTACTATTGTATTGCTTAAAATCACTCGTTCCAGAAAAATTATAATTTATATTGTCTGCTTCCATGCCTGGTGTATATATCAGTTAACTGAAGATGGCTCGGTGAAAGGAGCGAGATACTAATGTTTGAGGAGTAACGTGTACATTATATATTACGTGCTTTTCAATGATAATATGGCAGAGGATCATTCCAATAATTTTGAAGCAGACCATAGAGATGAAATTAAACAATTACTGCCATGTCTGGTTGCCAGGAGATGCGCGACACCAACGAAGGTCAGTTCAAGTTCTGCCGTGTTGTCCTCCCTGATGGTTCTACGACCGTGGTGTGCGCCAAGCCCGGCCAATCCAGTCGCTCCGTCTTGGGCAAACTCTGTGAGAAGCGTGGACTCTCCATCGCATCCGTTGATGTCTTTCTGCTGGGATCTGACAAGGTGGGTAACCGTAGTAACACGCCAATCACGTAGTGCATTGGTAACGGGCATGGCAATTTTCTACTGATCAGTGGAAATCTGCTGATTTATTTGTCATGGGGTTGATGTATTTTCACTGGACTTGTCTGCAACCCAGTGTAACCTCTGGAAATATAAAGCGGTCATAAAGCAAGTTTTTCTTGCTCTAGTATAATCATGGTGAATATCCTAATTTTCTATAGTATGACCCTTATGTACAACAAAGGCTTGACTTCTAATGATGTTGACATCTGTAATTATTTATTATTAGACCATTTGTGCTAAAGATTTATTTGGACCATGTTGCAGCCACTTGACCTGAGCGAGGACGTGTCCACACTAGGGTCCAGAGAAGTTGTCATAGAAAGACGGGTTCTCTTCCGCATGGATTTCCCCAACAAGAAGTCCATCGGGGTCAAGGCCAAACCAAACAGAACTATCCGCGATGTGTTCAAACCCATCCTCAACAAATATGGCTACAGAATTGATGGGATACTGGTTCAACTGGTAAGTGGAAATTATTTATGCAAGTCTTCTTTGACAATAGACTTTGGCATGTTTTTCATGCTTCTTCATTTTTAATACATCAAATAATAGTTAAATAATTACTGTTTAATCGTCGCAAATGGGTGAAAGATTGCCGCAGCAACTTTAAACTCCATAATCACTCACTCACTCACTTTGACAATATAGAGGCAAAATGCTATCTATTTGCATTTATCTCAAGTAATTAAATCTGATTGTGCTATTGGTTTTTTGTTTCAGTCTGGACACGAAGACTTCCTGGACACAGAGACAATGGTGTTGGCCTTGGACAACCAAAGAGTTGTCGTATTGTCCAAAGAGGACCCACTAGGTTGGTTAATGTCCCTGCCGTATACTGTGTTTCCTCAATTATGTCTGGCCCTTCACTAGCCAATCTAGGCCCGAGGTTATGAAACCTTTTTGAGTACGATTTCATCAGCTCGATGTTTTGTGGTAAACTCTGAATGTAAATTCAGACCATGGCTTGAGTACCATTATCGAGTTGATAACGAAAATATTTCGTAACCTCAGTGCCAGGTCTTCTACCAATCTACCAACCGCCTTTCAAAGTCAGTTTATATACAGGTTTCAAGTGGATCAATAAATGTATCTGGGCAGATGATAACAATATCCACGGCTGATCGCATTGGTAACTAGCAGATTTCATGGGAAAAGTCATAGTATCTAATGTTGACTATGTAATAAAGCATACTATAAATATACTTGTAAAAAGGCATACTGTAAATATGCTTGAACTACTAAGTAAAAGCTTACTATCTGCATATTCTTCATATATCTCACTTATTATCAGTAGTTGCGCAGCAGTAAGTTGTAATGATCAGCAGAACATTTTAGCAATTGTATTCATTAATTTACATTTTTTGAGCACATAGCTTGTGTTTTGCATCACAAACACTCACAGTTTGCTAGATTACACAAACAGCAGGGAATAAGACTTGTTTATAGCATGTAATGGTGGTAGAGGCGATCCATATGTGGTCATTTCTGCTCTCCAGACAGAATCATTCCTACATTTAAACGTATTAGCTTCCTGATGGCATAGCCATGAATTCTTTCACAAATGTTTAGTCGCATATGACTGAGTGAAATATTCCTGCTACAACATAAAGCAATAATTGTAACAGCCATGTTTTATTTACAATATGAATATACTTTTCATTTATCATCCATTGTTGTACACGGGCATCCTATTTTTTAACCTAGCACCTTGCCATAATTAGCCCTGTGGGCAAGTAGCATACACTGTTAGTCTGGCGCCCTGATCCTGGGATAGTATGAGTATCTCGGTTGGCAGATCTTCCAGCTAGGTTTTCTGTCCTGTGTTCTGCATTAATTTGTGTTCATCATGCTGCTTTGTTTTAGTTTATTTGAGTGACTACCACCACCATCATGAGCATCTTGTCTGTTTAGTTCTGTTTAACTGCTTTGTTTTGGTGTGTTTGTTATCTTTCCTCTGAGACTTCTGGGATTTGAGAGCTGTCGTCAAAACTGTGCTTGATTCTAGACCTAGTTGGGAGTAAATGCTGTATGGGTCAGGATTTCGATAAACTTAATATTCGCTTTCATCATTGTCCACCATTGGTCGTTTACTTATTACTAACATGCATCTTCATTTGCTTAGTATCTAACATCATTATTTAATCAATATGCAGCTACTAGTATCTGTAGATGCTAAATGTTAACAAATAATTTTTACTAACAATAATTGTTCTTGCATGATACTATAGTTGTTGAATCTCTAGCTGTCTAACCAATGAATTATGCAAAATATCTGATTTAGCAATGGCCCAAGAAAATGGGTAATGCAGTGTTAGATCATCAGACTTTTGAGCCAAGGGTTGCGAGTTCAAATCTGCACTAGTTTGCTCATTGCTGTCCTGCATGGCTCAGTGCTACTGCTGTTGCAGGTTTATTCTTACCAAAAACTGACATGTCGTGATATGAGCGATTAGAATTAGAAATGCATCTCTTACCAACAATTCCACAATGACATTTTGTTCCTGTGCTATCATCTTACTGTCATGCTGTTGTGATGTCATATTGTGTCACGTAAAATAGTTTGAATATTTTTGCTAGCACATCTTTTTCCATATGGTTTAGATCACATGATTTGTCCATGTTCAAGTCATATGATCTGTCACATTGTCAAATAATCTGTCATGTTTATTCGGATCGACACGAGCGACATCTTCAAATATGCACTTGGACTAGTGTTGACATCACATTGCATTATTATACAGAGAATAGACAATTCAAGTGAAATTTGAGCAATAATAATGTGCAATTGCAATTCATGTACACTTTTTAATATACTTTAATTTTAAAAGTACCGGGATTGCATTGCTCTATTTCATTTTATAAGAATAAGTTGCATTTTGATTGGTAGAGCAAATTGCCAATATGGTAGTGTCATGTAACGGAAACCTACATTTAGGTAAAGAGCGCATATCTCTAACTAGTTAAATTAAAGACTTGCAGAAATGCATTAAAAAGCATTAAAAGTCATGGTGTTCCAATGAAACTCTTTTTAATGTAAGCTAATTTGTGATTCTGCATTATTTAATGGTTTGCTTTTTATATAACTTTACATTGTTCACTTATATCTTCAATACTAACAGTTTGCAACATATTACTACATAATGATATAGATGGTAGTTCATTAACCAGATTAATATGTTGTTAAACCAACTAGGTAATAGTGATATTTATTGCTTATTGCTTGCCTCTTGTTTACTAACAGCATGATTCATTCACTTATGCACTATATATTCACCTCACTATGTATTCACTTTGACACACACTGTAATTATTCACTCGCTCACTCTCTATTCTCTCACTATATTCACCCACACATCTGTTCACCTACCCATCCATATAGCACCTGTTGAGATCACCCTGCATGGGGCATGGACTGTACGAGACATTAACATACATGCATGTTTCGTTATCTAACAGACAGGGTCGTGGAAGAACGACCCGGCATGTCGTCTCGGCCGTGTCGGCCCCCAGTCCCGCCCACCGCTAGCCGCATCAAACCTGCTAGCCAGGGTAACAGTAAGCCGGAATCGCTTGACGAAATAACTAATCGTATATTTGAGGACTTGATGAAAGGGAAATCGGAAACGGCTCATAGGTTTGATGAACTGGGTATAATGGAACTCGATAAGACAAAGGTAAGGGGCAGTTATCTCCCCCTTTTGCTGATATGGAGTTACCTTCCATGATGTGGAGTTAGCTCCCTGTTTTTCCAAATGTTTGGGTTGTGGTAGTTCTTTATTTAAACGGACGACGGATCTTCTTTGTGGTATGTTGTTAAGCTAGATACGTGGAATGCAGTTTGTCGTCAGCATGTTTGAATCTCTAACCTCGATTGTCGTGCTATTAACTGGATATTTGGCTGGGATATTGTCAGCACAGAATGGGTGTAATGATTAATATTTTGCATGCCCAATTAATTGGCACTAGACAGGTGTTATCCGAGGTTGGTATCAGTGTATGAGTGTTACTTGTTGTGGAATATGTTATCATAATCACCTCTGAGATATATCTTTGAACCAACAAGGCAAATTCTAATCCCATGTCTACTTTCATGTACAGGTGCACAAAAATCACGACGCGCATCGCTTATCCGGCTTATTCGCCCTGCTGAGAAGAGAGTCACTGGGCAGAGCGGGAAAAGACAACAAGCCGAAGTCTGCAGCGGGAAAGACCAAGGCAGTTCTCACTCCCCAAAAGAATGAACTCAAGAATACGAGATCGGATCCGGAGAGTATGTATTGCTGTTATATTTGTAATGTAAACACCTGGCAATATACCTGTTGTTCGAGCATATTTTAGTGTATTTGGATGTCAGTTGGTGTTTCTTTTAGATGACCGTCTGGTAATCTGCAGCTTATAAATTATGCCCCTCTCACCCCAACCCCAACATTTTAAAAAAGGAATTATGTTCTATATTCAATTGGAATGATAAAATAAAGAAAAAAATATCTGATGCAAATATATGTTTATTTGTACGAAGCATAAACAGGTAAAAATTATGATATGATATGATATGAAGAAGATAATTAATGCTTGTTTTTGTTCTCCAGATGAGAAGCTGTTCGAGCTTCTGTCACGTGCTCAGAGGCATCGCCTGGATGACCAGCGGGGTGTTGGCACGGAGACTGTGGATATCCCAGAATTCTTGAAGACGGAGACGCTTGAGCCAACGAGTGATCCTCCAGGTGGCCCCACGTCCACCGCCGACATGTTCGACGATGTGGAGTACATCCACAGCCACGACCGGCGGTCCCCGGCGCCACACACGCCGTCCAGCAGAGGGACGCATCCCAGGAAGTCGAACAAGTCCAGCACGTTCGGGACGCCAGGATTTGTGCCCTCCAATCAAAGCTTCACTTCAGACAGCATTCTACCGTCCCAGGAACTCGGAGACGACTACTTCCAGATGCAGCCAGTAGTTTTAGACGCGGATGAATTTGACGTGGAAAACATTGAAAACTTTTACTTGGCAAGTAGTCGGCAAGATCACCACTGGAACAGCAGTTGTCTGGAAGTTCCTTCTTGGGACTGGTTGAATAATGCACCATTGGCTTCTCCAGAAAAGTACACCCCTAAAAAACGAGCCCAATCTCAACAGGTGTACGACAAGCAGATGTGCGAGACAATAGACAGGAACTATCAGGAGAACCCTCCTCCTGCACCGCCCCCATATCGCCACCCCCCGCCCCCACCCTCCACCCCCCGGGGGGCATTCCAGCCGTGTCCCCAGTACACGCCACCGACACCATTATTGGGACTTGAAAACAAAAACACTGGTGAAGTGGTCATTGGCCACTCTGAACACTCTGGTTTTCGACGAGTGCTTAGAAGTGGCAGCCAGTTGGACGACTGGCGTGAAAATGGCATTCGTTCTGCAGATAATGGACTTGCTGATCATGTGTCAGATACAGTCTTGATTGGAAAGCCTGGGGCCACACCCAAATACCCCAGTGGCACTCGAGCAAGCCTGGCCCCAGTCGTTCTGGATGTACAGTATGGTGAAGAAACTGTTACATTTGTGTGAGTGACAGGTGTGTATGCAGAGTTGGGTGTGTTTGTGCGAGTGGCTGGTTTGTGTGTCTAGAGGCGGGTACGTTTGTTTGAGTGACAGATTTGTGTGTCCAGAGGTGGGTACGTTTGTTTGAGTGACAGATTTGTGTGTCTAGAGGTGGGTATGTTTGTACGAATGATTTGTGCATCTTCAACCCTACAACAATGGTTGTGATTCAGCTTTGCTAATTTTGAATAGAATGCCTTGTATGCATTTGTTGTGAGACGTGGTTGTGAATCAGATCTGCCAATGAAATAGTGCTGCTATAACAACATTATGAAGGGCTATGATATTCAGTGACTTGGCACGCAAACATTGAGAATCACAAGTCGATTCAATATCTAGGCACTTTGGATTATTTTACATTTCAAATTCAGTAAAAGTACAAAATAGGTTTATAGAATGGAATTTATATACACATAACATAACCTTCCAGATTTTGGTTAAATGACACAGCATAGATCTTCTTCTTCCATTAGTAATTTGAAACTGGATCAGGTAGACAGAACACTATAGCTTGCCCTACTGTCTATATTCACTTGAACATCGTCCAATACTGACGGTCATGTTGTTTCAATAGTGTGCAACTCGAGGAATAATCACGTGTTTCTCAATGTTGGTGCAACAAGTCATTGATTACTACGTGTACATTATCAGTTAATTTGATAACAGCAGTGCTATTTCATTGGTTGGCCTGTGATGCTTAGAAATAAAATTTAATGGTATTACTGCTTAATTTGCTTATTTTGTTAGCATTTCAGAATATTTCCATGACATTTATTAAAAATATGTACTGTTGAATTTGGTTAATGTTTAACTACTGCAGTAAATATCTTTATGTACAATGTAAAATCTCATTACAAATTATGCAAATGATTTATGCATGAAAATGTAACATGTATTATATTTTAGATGTATTTTACATGTGGCAATAGATTTTTACTATGCCTCGAAATTTGTTGATGTTTCTATTTTAGACAGTTCTGAAAATGTTAGTGTTATCATGATACATGATTCATACAAGTCTGTTTTAGTGGATTAGTACTCGCTTTGTAGCATGTTTAAAGGGAGATAACTTTTGTTCAAAAGTGCACAAGATTTTATGGTGCTAATCATGGGTGTTTGTAGGTAAATATTTGTGAATATTTTTGTTAATACTTGTATAGAAATGGAATACAATTGTATTTATTGAAGAAACATGTCAAGACTTTCAATAAATGTTGGAAGTATATATACTTGTTATTGTTTCCTCGTGTACAAGTACAGACTTCTTGAATTGCATCCTTTACTTTTCAACATGACAATACTAAATCCTGACCTGTGTTTTTTATATTTATTCTGAAAGCGTCTTTTTGACAAATTGTTTTGTTCATACATGTTACGATGTCCAAGCCACAAATCCTCTGGCTGAACAAGTTTAGTGTGAATACATTAGCGTAGCTTGAACACATCTCTCGTTATTCCAGCGACTTCTTTCAAACTCATTAATTTTAAATACTATTATTAAATTAAATACTCATAAAATTAAATACTATTACAGATGCCTCACCTAGGTAATGTCAAACAAATTTCTGTCTGAGACTCCTTTTGTTTAATTTGTCCACCCAATAGTTGTAATTTATCAGTACTAATGCACTTCTCCAACACTCGATAGTTATCCCAAATTTTATATGAATTCAGGCTACAAAGAATTAATTATCTTGTCTTTGATGCATCAACTGATTTATGAAGGATCGTAATTGTGGCATCATATATTTTAGTCATACCACAAATATTATGCCTTTAAATATTAATCTGATCACTCGCACCAATATACCCAATGATTGATTTTCTAAAGATATTTTGACAGTACAATTAAAAATATACTCAGAAATGTATTAATAAAGTGTGAAGTTTCCTATTTTGTTCAGTATAGTTTGGTAAACTCCAAACTTAATCTGCCATGGACTTGAGACTAAACAAAATAGGAAACTTTACACTTTATTAATACTTATGACGATTGTTTAATAATGTTTTAGGTTAATGTTATAATAAATATGGTAAATGCTACATATACAGGGGTTCGTTCAAGATCCAATATATTTGAATACACAATACTTGTCTTGACTGAACGGGTTGTAGGTTCAGTGCCTTCCCTTCATGGTTTGGGTTTTCATACAAAACACCACAGGCTCCAGACCCGTATTGAAAAGTATGAATACGTATTGCTACGTGTGCTGTCTGAATAGCTTTTGTAGCAATACATTTGCATATGTATTCTATCTTGAACGCACCTCTGGATATTAAATGAATCTCGGTCCGTCTCGTGTTTACACTCAGCAAAACATAATGGGCAACACTGGTGAGCATATGATGCAAATATAGGTCTACGTAATAAATTATCATCTGCTAAATTTGGACAAGATAAGTTTTAATAAAATGGAGACAGTTTTGAGATTTAAACGTAGCCATGTCTAGACTTGTTGACAAACGATTTTCAAATAAATCTACGGCTTTCTTCTGCTCTATCTTGAATGCACCTCAGATTGTAGAACGGGTACTTTTCTTTCCCATTCCTTTACCATTATAACATGAGTTCACTATATCCAAATACCCTATCGAGGGTGGAGACTACGTGTGAATAACTGCAAGGGGGGAGCTTATAAGTGTTTTCTAACTTCTTATCTTTGGAACTTATTTACTATAAGTGATCTCTAACTTCTCATACTTAGAACTGATTTCAGCTACACGTATTTTGTTTAGAATATTGACAATTTAGAAAATTTGAACCTAGTAGAGAGAAAAGAGAAGAGTAGAATAGAGAGTAGAGATTCGAACCCAGGCCACCTGAATGAGAGCTTCACCTTATCCATTACACCACATGAGCAGGCCTGACAGCAACAGCAAGTTTAATCATTACATAGTTAGACTATATCAATTTTACAACAATGAAATGAAAAGTTTTTGTAATTTTACTAAATTGATCAATTTGATGGAAATACTATGCTATTTGCTAAATTACTCCATAGTTGACTGACGATGTATTTATATCAACATATCGATGTATTCATTGTACACAAGTTTTACATGATTTCTTTGCCCGACACGAAATGCACGTGCAACATTGCACATGGTTTGGGTATCTCGGTCGGCAGGTGCCATGCTACAAGTCCGTTATTGAATGGACGGACCGCATGATATTTTGAGGTTGGACTCGTCGCTGTGCATCACACCATCAAAATATCTCGTCCCGTCCATTCAATAACTCTTAACTTGTCGTCATCCCATATCCGGTTAGTTATGGTAATCAAAATCAGGTAAAAATCAAAGCTGGTATGGGTGTAGCTCATGTCGCAAGGACATTCCATTGCAGCAGATGTACAATTTACCTCATATATACGGTACATGTGCAGCTGACTTGAGAAATAGCCAATCGTTCAAGACAAGGAAGGACACGTGTAACGTCATTGGTGGACGATGGACAAATTCAGTTACGTCACCTATGGAATCGTTATCAGCTGCAACAAGAAGTAAATATATTTTCAGGCATCGGATCTCCTCGCAAATCTAAAGGCATTCAGCATCAAGACCAGAAATGGCATCAGATGGTACCATTCATTAATGCTCATGGTCTTGGCCTTACATGTCAATGCTAGATCTGCGCTGATCCACCCGTGTACACCTTTACTTCAGAATGCAGGCATCAATGTCATGGATTGACCTTCATGCTCTCTTGGAAGACGGCTTCACAACCTTCCTAATCAACCTCAGCACTACAGTTGACCCCCGTATAACCGGACTTCGGATAACCGGTTCCCTTGTTATCTGCACGGTTTTTACCGGGAACCAACATTTTCTTATATAAAATCACTCGGATAACCGGAAATTCGGTTTCCGTTTTCGGTTGGACATATCCGGGAACCAAATAGACAAATTAAGCATAATATGTGTTCAGATAACCGGACGATAAAATAACTTGTAGCACGGGTACTTTGTTTTCCCCATTCCTTTACCATTATAACCCAAATTCTCTAATTCCCAATACCCTAT
>JAULBP010102122.1:0-10805 GCA_032355345.1 Lepetodrilus pustulosus
AATAAGTCACAGGCGCTTATCTCTATTCTGCTCACTGCTAAGCGGAGTAAACTGATCTGATTCCTCCAGAAACTCACTAATCGCTTGACGCATTAGCCAAGCGACTGAAAGCCCATGCTTTTCCGCCATCGCCTGTATCACCTTGTATTGCTGCTCTGGAAGGGAAAAAGTAGTACGAACAGTCTTGTTAGCAGGTTTCACGATACCACGCAGCAGAGTTCATCATAGTGCATCAGTATATATCAATTTGGAGAAACAAGGACTTAATGGGTGAAAATAGTTCTTAGCGAAATGTCCGAATTTTGGGGTACAGCTCTTACTGCGCCAATCCAACAGTCTATTTGAGATTAGCGCAAGTTGTCACGATTTTGAGTCAAACCTTTGGGCCATTTGAAGCGAAAGAGTATTTGTACGGTTATGGGGAAGAACGGGTTCTTCAATACGTCGTGGGATTACACTCGGCTTTTGGGTGTGGAGCAATGGGCAAATCTACGTCTATAGCAGCCACTCTTTTAATGATGGTATCGAGCTTTGCCGTTATCGCACCGTTCTTAAGTTCGGAAACCAAAGCCTACTGAACGGAAGTTTTTTGGGCAAGATTAACCTACCGCAGATCTTTGCTTCTATGTGCCAAGCGTACTGTCTTGCCGAGAGCTTTGTCGTTGCGTATGGTCTTTTCCATTAGTTTTCCACGCTATGTGTTTTTACTAACAACCGCACCCAGAAACGCTAGAGCTTTACAATGTGATTGATCTACTGTCTATGGCACAATAGCGTCTAATCAATACAGTAATCTAAAAAAACGATGAGTGGCAGGAACGTACAAATAGAGCGCAATACCTTGGAGACGCAGATTTCTGTGAGTGTCAATTTAGACGGCAGTGGTGAATCTGTTTTGAGTACCGGCGTACCTTTTTTGGAGCATATGCTCGATCAAGTGGCGCGGCATGGATTGATTGATATTAAAATTAAGGCTCTAGGTGATTTGCATATTGATGCACACCACACAGTTGAGGATATTGGTATTTCTTTGGGGCAGGCGTTCAACGAAGCGTTGGGTGATAAAGCCGGTATTAATCGTTATGGCCATGCCTATGTGCCTTTGGATGAAGCGCTTTCGCGTGTCGTCATCGATTTTTCTGGTCGGCCTGGGTTGGAGTATGGGGTCAGCTATCAACGCGATAGAATTGGTGAGTTTGATGTGGATCTTTTTCACGAATTTTTTCAGGGTTTCGTGAATCACGCTAAAGCGACGCTGCATATTGATAACGTACGTGGTGACAATGCGCATCACATTGCCGAGACGGTATTCAAAGCATTTGGTCGCGCACTGCGAATGGCCGTGGCAACGGATGAACGCCTTCAAGGTGCCATGCCTTCCACCAAGGGTGTGCTCTGATTTCTACCACATTAAAATCGTACTAATATTATGACTCAGATAATCGCCGTTATTGATTATGGCATGGGAAACCTTCGCTCCGTGGTCAAGGCTTTGGAGTTTGTCGCGGATAAGAACGCCAAGGTTATTTTGACCAACCAACCAGAGCGTGTAGCGAATGCGGATCGTGTCGTCTTTCCCGGTCAGGGTGCCGCTCGTGACTGTATGCGTGCGCTGGGCGAACATGGTTTGGATGAGGTGGTTCGTCAAGCGGCGGCGGAAAAGCCTTTCCTCGGAATTTGTATGGGCTTGCAAGTGCTGATGACGCACAGTGAAGAGAATGATGGTACGGATTTATTAAATCTTTATTCGGGTGAGGTGAAGCATTTTCCGCGTGACTTCCCCCGTCGTGGTATGAAAATCCCGCACATGGGGTGGAATACGTTGCATGAAGTATGGCCGCACCCATTATTTAAAAATATTGTCGATGGCAGTTATTTTTATTTTGTTCATAGCTATTATGTGAGTCCACTAGATGAAAATTTGACGGTCGGTAAAACAGAGTATGGTATTCAATATACGGCGGCTATCGCGCGAGAAAATGTTTTTGCGATACAATGCCACCCTGAAAAAAGCGCAGAATCAGGCTTGCAACTGTTGAAAAATTTTATTCATTGGGATGGTCAGGTGTAACTCGGGTATGTAAGGAGAATAAACGTGGAATTAATTCCAGCGATTGATTTGAAAGAAGGTAAATGTGTGCGTCTAAGGCAGGGGCGTATGGACGATGAAACCATTTTCTCCGAGAATCCTTTGGAGGTGGCGGAACGTTGGGTAAAGGAGGGCGCTACCCGCCTGCACTTGATTGATTTGGATGGTGCTTTTGCGGGATCACCCAAAAACCATCGGGTCATACGCGAAATATGCCGTGTGTATCCAGACTTGCCTGTTGAGGTGGGCGGGGGTATTCGCAATGAAGAAACCGTTGAATCGTATCTCGAAGATGGCGTGCGTTACACCATTATTGGCACCAAAGCGGTGAGCGAGCCGCATTTCGTGAATGATCTTTGCTTTGAATTTCCTGGCCATATTATTATCGGCCTGGATGCTAAAGATGGAAAGGTCGCCATTGATGGCTGGTCGAAATTGTCGCATCATGACGTTATCGATATGGCGCAACATTTTGAACATGATGGCGTTGCAGCCATTATTTACACAGACATCAGTAAAGACGGAATGATGCAAGGCGTTAATGTGGATGCAACCGTTAAGCTCGCACAGTCGGTGCGTGTCCCTGTGATTGCCTCCGGTGGCGTCACTGATTTAGAGGATATCCGGCGGCTTTGTGAAGTGGAAGAAGAAGGCATCAGTGGTGTGATTATTGGTCGAGCGCTGTACGAAGGAACCATTGATCTTGCTGAAGCAGAGAAGCTTACCGCGAGTTTTTCTACTTAAGATTTGAATAGACTGCGCGCGTGGTCATCGTTATTTTTCGTTCCCGTCTTCGTGAGGAGCATCGTGAAGAATACCGTCTGGTGGCGTCTCTTATGCTTGAACTTGCAAAATCCATGGCAGGTTTTCTTTCTTTTAAAAGCTTTTCTTCGGATGATGGCGAGCGTATTTCAATGGTTAAATTTGACACACTGGAACACTTACAAGCCTGGCGGGATCATCCCGAGCACAAAAAGGCTCAGGCTTTAGGTCGGGAAAAATTCTACTCCCAGTATCACATTCAAGTTTGCGAACTTCTTTACCAGCGTGATTTTAATTCGCCTTAATTTAGCCGGGTAGAAGTCGATAGTGAACAACGGATGCCCAGTAATCCTCAAATGACAAAGCTATGGATAAATTTGATGTAATCGTCATCGGTAGTGGCCCAGCGGGTGAAAAAACTGCTCTTCAAGCCGCTTATTACGGTAAATCAGTGTGCGTGGTGGAGCGTGGGCCTGCGGGCGGTGCTTGGGTCAATACGGGAACCATACCGAGCAAAACGCTGAGAGAGTCTGCGCTTTATTTGATGGGCGGTCGGCATCGTGGCGTGATTACGGATCCTTCATCGACCCCTACGGTACGCAGTTTTATGGCGTTGAAGCGCCACTTGGTGACACGTTGGCGAGAAAAAATCGAGGTGTCATTTCGTAGTCACCATGTGGCGCGTAGGCGCGGCAGCGCCCGATTTATCGATAGCCATAGGCTTGATTTAGGTGATGGCATTAGTGTGTACGGCGAGCAGATTATGATTGCGACGGGATCACAGCCAAGGGTGGTGCCTGAATTGCCCGTAGATGGTGAGTCGGTGCATGACTCTGAAACCGTACTCGCATTAGAAAATATTCCGCATTCTATGATTGTGCTTGGAGGAGGGGTTATCGCCTGTGAGTACGCCAGTATTTTTCAAGCGCTGGGTGTACAGGTGACGTTAATCAATGGACGTGATCGGCTGCTCGGCTTTATTGATAAGGAGGCTACGGACTTTTTACAGGATGCGTTAATGGATGATGGCATGGTCGTGCGCCATGGTGCGCGCGCAGAAAGCCTTGAGAGACCAAGCAAGGGGCAAGTCGAAGTGTACCTGGATGATGGTACCATCGCATCGGCTGAAACGGTGTTTGTAGCCCTAGGCCGAACACCGGTATTAAAAGGCTTAAATGCTAACGCAATCGGTATTGAACTCACTGACTGGGGTACGATTCAGGTTGATCGCTACATGCGTACCAGTGTGCCGCATATTTATGCTGCAGGTGATGTTGTCGGATTCCCCTCACTTGCCTCCTCGGGGATGGAGCAGGGGCGTGTTGCGGCATCGCATATGTTTGGTCACAAGCGTGATCCGCTTGCTGAATTAATTCCCGGTGGTATTTTCACGATCCCTGAATTAAGTTCGATTGGCCTGGATGAAGCTGCTGCGCGTGAGGCAGGTTTTGATCCTGTGACCGGCTCAGCACAGTATCGTGAGAGTGTCCGAGCCCCTATGCTGGGTGATGAACACGGTATGGTTAAACTGGTGGCTGACCGAGAAACAAGAAAGCTACTGGGTGCCACCATTATTGGTAATCAAGCCACTGAATTAATTCATTTCGCCATGGCAGTGATTAAGTATGGTGGCACAGTGACCGATTTGATTCATTTTGTTTTTAACCTTCCTTCGTTGAGTGCGTTATATCGGCAAGCCGCGTATACGGTATTGCATCGTATTGATGAGGGGAATGGGTAGTCAGTTGTTTGTTGAGTAAAACTGCTCGTGTAGAAGCAGAAGTTTGAAAAGCGGCTGAGTGCGTTTAAGTGTTATTGGAATAAAGACAGGAGATGGATGAAAGTAACCGCTGGGTGAAGATGAGCGAATGTATTCCCTGAGAGACCACTGGGGCAGGAGGTTATTATCAAAGCCTCTCAACTTAGCGTCTTGTACTAAGCCTGGCAAATCGGGCAATTCGGATCTTTGGGTAATTGGATGACTCGCCACTCCATCGATTTTGCATCCATTAAAAGCAAGCGACCTCGTAGAGTAGGCAGACCAAGCAGTAGTTTCAAGGTTTCGGTAGCCTGGATGCTGCCAATAATGCCGGGTGCGGAGGCGAGTACGCCAACTTGGCTGCAGGATTCTCCTTCACCTTCGCGTACGGGTTTGTACAAACACTGGTAGCAGGGGGAGTCCGCTTGGCGTGAGTCGAAGACGCTGACCTGTCCTTCGAACTGAATGACACCACCCGAAATGAGGGGCGTGAGTGTTTTGACACAGGCCTCGTTGAGTTCAAAGCGTGTAGCAAAATTATCGCAGCAATCGACGACAGCATCTGCCCGATTAACTGCGTCCAGCAATTCGTCACCTTCCAAGCTGTAATTTATAGGCTCTATACTGATGTCTGGGTTGATTGCTCTGAGTGATTCAACTGCTGATTCGACCTTGGGCTTATCGATATCGGCGGTACCATGGAGGATCTGCCGCTGCAAGTTGCTCAAATCAACGATATCGAAATCGACGAGTGTGAGTTGCCCAATGCCTGCGGCGGCAAGGTAAGCCGCGACGGGGGAGCCGAGTCCACCCATGCCGATAATCAGCACTTTCGATTGCAGTAGGGTTTGTTGGCCTTGGAGGCCAATTTCACCGAGCTGAATTTGTCGGCTGTAGCGATTTAGTTGGGATTTATCCATTATTTTGAAGGCAATTCGGAACTTTCTTAGAGATTGCTGGTCTCTATTGAGAATACCATTTAAACTACTTGTGTATTATTCTCAGTAGGAAAGAAGGATTTAGAGGCTAGGCTCCATAGGATGGTCGCGAGAATATATACCAAAGTGATCTTTTTGGGATTTTGTTGGTCATACAATATACCCCCTTAGGGTATTTATTTTATCAAACCATGTTGAGGATAGTATGAAGTATAAATTGATTATTGCCATATGTTTTTTCGCTTTTTCTCTGACGGCCTGTCAGCAAGCAAGCGATACCGCTGAAGGTGCTAAAGATGCTGCAGGTGCTGTTGTTGACGGTGCTGTAGAAGGTGCTAAAGATGCAGCGGGTAGTGCGATGGACGGCATGAAAGATATGGGCAATAAGGCTGCTGATGAAGTTGAAGAGGCAAAAGAAGCAGCTCACTAAACATTTAGTATTGAGTTACTCGAAGCCGGGTTTTCCCCGGCTTTTTTTATGCGCGTAATGAAAGTATTGCAAATATGAGTGGGGTTTGCTGTCTATGTCGCCATGGATTTTGCCATCTCGATTGCTGCTTTTAGGCTACCTGTCTCTGCGTTGCGGGTTCCCGCGAGATCAAGCGCAGTGCCATGATCTACTGAGGTACGAATAATCGGTAACCCCAGCGTGATGTTGACGGCCTGGCCGAAGCCACTATGCTTGAGTACGGGCAAGCCTTGATCGTGATACATGGCCAAAACGGCGTCCGCATTTTTCAGCATGCGAGGAGTAAAGGCCGTGTCAGCGGGCAGTGGGCCTGTAAGCTGGAGTCCTTCACTTTTTAAATGATTGAGGGCAGGGGTTATGGTATTGATTTCTTCACGCCCTAGGTGTCCGTCTTCACCTGCGTGGGGGTTGAGTCCACAGACTAAAATATGGGGTTTTGCAATATGGAAATAGGATTGCAGATCGTGATGGAGAATGTGGATGGTTTGCGTAAGGCGCTCGGTCGTGATTGCATCGGCAATTTCACGCAAGGGTAGATGAGTGGTGACGAGTGCTACTCGCAGCGAATCGGTGGCAAGCATCATAACCGGATGAACGTTACCACAAAGGTTGGCGAGGTATTCGGTGTGACCGGAAAAAGATATACCTGCTTGGTTGATAATGCCTTTGTGTACGGGGCCAGTGATCATGCCGGAAAATGCTCCACTCAGGCATCCTTTAGCGGCTTTTGTGAGTGTTTTTAGAACATAGTCTGCGTTGTCTTGATTTAATTGCCCTGTTTTTGCGGGGGCAGCCAACGGTTGGGGTAGGACACGAAGGTACGGGGTACCATCGCTTGGTTGCGTGTTCGTTTCTGGATAGTGGACGATATGCAGTGGTAAGCGTAATTGGCTCGCACGTTCGGTAAGCAAATCAGGGTCGGCGATAATAACGATATCGTTAAGTGTCTCTTGCTGCGCAAGCTGGATGACTAAATCTGGACCGATGCCGGCGGGTTCGCCGGGGGTTAAGGCTAAAGGTTTCATGGTATTTAATTGTGTTGGGCCTAACTTGTCGGTTTCATTCCCGGTAAACGGTACTCTACATAGGATTCATCCCTGAGACGGCGTAACCAGAGCTGTGTTTCTTCCTCACGTTTTTGTTTTAGAATGAGTTCGCGTGCGCGTGCTTGCAACAAATCTTTGGGTACATCCGTAGTGCGCCGCTCCAGTAACTGGACGATGTGCCACACAAAGCGGCTTTTAAAAGGTTCGCTGATCTCACCAGGAGAGAGTTTTTGCAGTGCTTCTTCAAAGGCTGGAACAAATGTTCCAGCCGATGTCCAGCCTAGGTTTCCTCCTTTGGCTGCGCTGCCGGGGTCTTTGGAGTATTTTTTTGCCAGCGTGCTAAAGTCGGCACCTTGCTGGATTTCTTGACGCAATTTTTTTAGTTGACGTTGCCCATCTTTACTAGGGATCAATATGTGTCGGGAACGGGATTGTTGGATCTTCGGTTTCTTATCACCACCTGCAACTTCCATAAGCTTAAGGATATGAAAACCACTGGCGCTGCGAATTAAAGGGCTCACTTGTTTGGGGTGTAGCTTGAGTATCTCTTTGCTGAAAAGCGTGGGTAATTGGTCGCCATTACGCCACCCTAGATCGCCGCCTTCCAATGCCTGTTGGCCGTCAGAGTAGGCGATTGCAAGTTTGGAAAAGTCTTCTCCATTGCGGGCTTTTTCTAAGACTTCATTTGCTTTTTGGTTCGCTTTTTTGATGCGCTCTGGGGTCGCTGCTTCGGGGAGTGCAATCAGTATATGGCTTAGGCGGTAACGCTTATTGGCTTCGCCCGCGTCGCCGCTTTTTTTGATCAGATCCTCGATTTCTTGATCGCTGACATTGATGCGGCTATCGACTTGTCGCTCGCGCAGCTTTGCAATGGCGAGTTCGTTGCGAATGTCTTCACGGAACGTGGAATAGTTTAGTCCCTCTTGGGTGAGTGCTTTTCGAAACTGCGGTAGTGACATAGAATTTTCCGCAGCGATATTCCTTACTGCTTTATCGAGGCTGATATCGTCGATACGAATGCCTTGAGTATTTGCACGTTCAAGTTGTAGTTTTTTAACAATTAATCGTTCCAGTACCTGTGGAATCAGTACTTCTTGTGCGGGGAGTTTTACTTGGCGTGACTGGAGTTCTTGGGCAATAACCTGGAGTTCTTGTCGTAGTTCACTCTCAGTGATGATGTCTTGCCCTGCGATAGCAACCACCCTATCTAACCATTGCGTCTCGGCAATTGCGGTCAGAGGCAAGAGCAATATGAGTAATACGTATAGAACTTTATTTATCATCAGCTTCATATCCTAAAATACTGTGCTCCAGAATGTGGCCGCCCTCACCAAAAGCCGCTAGGCCTTTAAGGACGATCTGGAAATTAATGCTGTTATTATAGTCTTCTTCATCACCCAGTATAAAACGGCGCGATGTAAGGCGGGCTTTCCAACAGCAGCTTTCATATTCTAACCCGGCAAGCACTTCAAGGTCGCGGTGTTCACCGTGCGAATATAGCCATCGGCCGAGAAAACGCCAGTTTCGATTAATGGGCCAGGCCAAGGATACATTGGTTTGGTCTACTTCATCGTCCCGGCGAAAGCGGTGCTCTATATTGGCAATTTTATGGTTGTTGCCTCGATACCCGAGTAGCAGAGTGCTTGCCCGAGTTTTATTAAAGTCACGGTCGGTTATTAAGCTGCCACGACCCAACCAGTGTTTGCTGGGTGAGAAGGAAAGCTCTGCAACGTAATCTGAGCGATTATCGGTGTTGGGCGCTTTATCGGGCAGAGTGACCTTGCGGTCATTGAAATAATAGATCTGCCCAAAGCTGGCTCGCATGAGCTCATTGCCACCTTGACGGTCTATGAGACGGCTGGAAAGAGCGCCGGTAATTTGCCTGGCGTCTCCAAAACGATCAATACCGCTGAAACGATTCTCTCTGAACAATGATGAAAAGATAAAGCTAGGCTCGTTGGTGTCAAACAGGGGAATGTCATCTTGAGCGCGGAAGGGTGTGCGGACATAAAACAATCGAGGCTCCAGTGTCTGGATATGGTTGTTGGATGCGTCACGCTCGAAAATGAGGCCGCTATCGACTGTGGTGATGGGTAAGCTGCGGGTTATGTGTCTATCGGCAATATCTGGATGGGTGTTAAGTGCGTATTGTGTGTAGTGCCAGCTAATGGTGGGTTTAAAAAAACTGCCAGGTGTTTGCAGATTAAAACCCAACCGAGGTGAAAGATCCATGCGTAATCCTTCGACAAGGGTGTCGTGAGTAAAGCGGGTAATATCACTTTCCAAGCTCAAGTTTGCGTGTTCGCTGAATAATGACCTGGAAGCTAATGCGGTGACTTGCGGTAGTCGACGATAAGGTCGGTCTTTTTCCTGAATGGTTTCATCCACTGTTTGGTAGGCTTGGGTTCGTATCAAGGCATTAAAGTGGCGTGAATCGTAGCGTAAGTCTGCGCGTCGCTCTAAATGGGTCACGCTGCTAAGATCCAGGCCATCAGAAAAGTCTTTGAAATAGTCCCCATCGGAAACAGTGCTACCGTCTAGTTGGAGGCTCCAGTGCTGGTCGAGTGTAGAGTGGTGTCTTAGCGTATACTGGTAGCGTTTTTGCCCATTGGCTTTATCTCGGTTGAGGTAGTCTGCGGCTAGCATGCCTTCATATTTATTGCCCAGATAACGAAATTGATTTTTAAACATGATGCCACGGTCGCTCATAATGCGTGGCGTTAGGGTGGCGTCATATTGGGGCGCGATATTCCAATAAAAAGGTAGCGATAGCTCGAAGCCGGTTTGGTTGCCGTTGCTGATGTTAGGGAATAACATGCCGCTAACGCGTTGATCGCTGATTGGGAAATAGGCGATTGGGAGGTAAAGGAAAGGTATTCCTTTAAAGCTTAAACTGCTCCAATGGGCGACACCCATGCCTTTACCCTGGTCGAGATGGAGTTTCTTGGCTCTCAGCATCCAGTCCTTGTTACCCGGGTTGCATGTGGTGTAGGTGGCTTTGTTCAGAGTGACGACGTCCGCTTTGCGTTCGACGGTGTTTGCACTTCCACGTCCATGTCGGGGAATCAACTGGTATTCTACATTTTCAAAGTGCCCTAGATCTTGCGCATCGAGAAACTCGGCTCTATCGCTTTCAAATATATAATCTTCTGAGCGCAGCCTGATATTGCCCTCCGCTTGAACCCGGCGAGGTTTGTCTTCTACGAGGATGTTGTCTGCCTGAAGCAGTTCAGTGTCTCGTTGCAAGGTGACGGATCCGGTAAACCTCAATGCATTATTGCCTTCCGTGCGCACTTCATCAGCATGGACTTTTGACCCGCCTTTAGGGAGTGTCGGGTTGGGAGGCGTTTTTATGGCGGCTGGAGGTGCGTCGCACAATGGGCGCTCCACTTCTTCTGCGAATAGTATGGCCGAAGCAAGCCATAAAAGACTGGTATAGCAAAGTTGTTGAAACGGGTGGGGCAGTCTCATGAATAGGAGGTGGCATGTTCTTGGTGTAGTGAGAGTAAGGGATGGGGGAGGTGGTGTAAATGTTAAGTCCGCCTGGGTATTCGATAACGCTCAACACCATTATTTTTGTTTGACGTGGGAAAGGATGTATGCTAGCTGTATTATTAATGATAATCCAAAACTAAATTCACTGAATTATTCGAGGGGAGGCGTGAAATGAACAGACGGTTATTGGTTTTAACCTTGTAAGCGAGACGGATAAGCCGGATTCGGCATGAGAACAGACAATTGC
>JAULBP010102133.1:0-10802 GCA_032355345.1 Lepetodrilus pustulosus
TCACAAGTCTTATTCCTTCATAAATCTACATCTAACTTAGGAGGTGATAACTGGGTCCTAAAGTTAGGAGCTCCTAAGTAATTAGAACACCTTCGTGAAATGCGGGCCTGGTTCTTCAAGCCGAGTTCCAAATTTTGTATAAACCATCCACACAAAATATCTGCCGGCCCTTAATTTGTTTTGTTTAGTATAGGTCATACTCAGTTGGATTTGTCTCTGAACAATTGTATATTGGAGAATAGAAGTATCTTAATATTCATATTACAATGGCTCGAACACACTTCATCAATGTTCTTCATAAAATAGAATGCTATCTACATATGCAAGTGTGGTACTTTTATATATTAAGAAAACTTTCTTATAATCACTGTTGTTTCTTTCTTTAAAAGAAACTTACTTTGCTATTCATTTTTAATCACAATTATCATTCATGATTGAAATTTGTTCATCTTTTTTTTATGTTTGAGTATCAGTATATAGTTTATAAGGTTATACTTATCAAGTTCCCAATGGTAAACTGCAACATTTCAGCTGATCCTCGGTTTGCCGATCCCGCTAATAATCGTCATAGTTCGTTCTCGGGAGGTTCACACTGGTATGGATATAATCGACAAAGGGAAGGCACTGTGCCGAGTCTCTATGGAGGGCAGCAGGACATGGGAGAAGGAAAATATCAAACTCTTAGCGGGAGGCCAAAGATAAATCGTCCTATTTATAGTAGCAGTTCCCTCCACCGGGAACGTGCTCAAAATGGCCGCTCCCGTTCAAGGGAAGATAACTCCAGTCATCTGAGACGTATTCAGTATGGACATTCCAGTTCAGGGGGAGATAACAGATGGGTGACTGTGAAGCCAGCACCAAGACCAGTCATTCCTAAACCAGAGACAAATGGTACTACTTCAGTAATATTGGCAACACATTTTATTAAAATATAGATGACATTTTTATTTCCTGTTTAGAACCCATTTAGAATTTCAGTTGTTTTCTCACAACTTCTACTGTCCAACTGTAATAGATAAAAGAAAATGGAATAGATTCATTAATATTAGTTCATCTATATGATTACCTGAAAATTAATTTTATATATGGATATAAATACATCACTATCTAGTTGGATATTCTCAGGTTGCAGAATTGATTCTATTTATTCCAGGAACAATAATGCAGAACTATTAATTCCATATCTGTTGTATTTTTAAAAACCATATATATACTTACACGATAGCCATAAATGTGAAATCTTTATATTATTTAGCTATCAAAGTAATTAAGCATGTTTCAATTCCAGCCTTCTCTACTTCAAATCATGGATCAAATAACAAGTCATACCTATCTATAGTCAATATGAAAGTAACGGGTACTGGTAATTACTGACTAAATCTGCATCATTTCACCCAAGTTTCACCTACCTCCAACATTACTTGTATGTGCGTTTGTCAGGAAAGGAAGTGGAGAAAGAAGACACCCCTGCTGTATACATAATTCCATATTGGCAATAGGGATTTCTTCTCTGATTCTAAGAAATCTTACTTTATTATGTGCTTTTAAGAACTTTGTTCTTAGAAGTTAACACAATTTCCTGACATTCACACTTCATATAATTTATTAACACAATTTTAAAATGCTGTTTTCAAGAGTCTTTGAAAACATGCCTGCTGCTATTATTTCTCTCCTAATAAGATTTCTACTTATATTACCATTGCAAATATTAACAGTAACCCTTTAGAGGAGATTTATCTTTCAAATTATTTTACGCTATTTATTGTCATATGATTTAACTTGAGCAGTTATGCACATGCAAATAATGACCCAAATTTGTGAGCACATCTTGATGTATTTATCCTCCATGTTATTATTGGCACTGTCCTAATAGAATATACCCATAACATCTTCCTATTGTTGTGAGATGGATGAAATAATGCTATTTTTTTATATTAAAAGCACTGAATCACTAAAATTTCAGTATTGAAATGAATCAAGTAGTAGTTTACTGGTACATCAGGTACATCAGTTGTATTGTCATGTCAGGTTCATTCCTTGGGAGTTGGGGGAAGAGGATGGCACAGTTGTTACTATGTTGGACCACAAACTTGATTGTTTGGGTTAAAACATGAAATGCCAGTATATTGTTTCCATAGTGGAAATTACTGAGTTTCAGTGGCTGGGAAGATTGTGATACAATATCTACTGTCAACAATACTGTGGAAATATTTAATTGATAAAATATACCAGATTATGAGTGCAATAGTTTTGTCTTAAGCGTATATTTTGACACTGGCCAGTATCAGCATTAATTTTGTTCATTGATAACCAACAACACAACCTATTTTATTTCTTATTTATGGTATCTCTTTATCATCAATAACAATAACACTTTTCATCTATCATTTTATATCATTTAAATAATTAAGTCTCTTCCTCACATAGAATTCAGCCTTAAAATATTTTCAGTTATGTCTTAATGAATTACTGACTTGTCAGTGTTCAATATTTGCTTTTTCATGTTTACATATTTCTCTAATTATTTTTCTTTCTCTCTCATGTTTAAAATTCTTTTTAATTTGCCCACATTATACCCATTGGTAAATGAATATTTAGCTGTCATTGTAGTCATATTTTTCATGAAACAAACATTGTCATTGATAGCAACTGTAGACTTGATAGACTTGTGTTTAGTTTTACTTCATCCAATATTTTCAGATTGTAAGTTGGATGTGACATTGCATCTTTTCTTTTATTTACTGTTTCTGATAATAATAGCGACTATTAGTGTTTGAACTGAAAAATGGAGGCTCATCCTGAGAAATTGGGCTTTTTCCCCAGAAACATTGGCAAAAGTAGTGGGTAATAATAATAATAATAATAATAATAATAATAATAATAATAATAATAATAATGTGCTTATCTAAGTGACATTATCCAGTGGAAAAAAAACACTGGTTGAGAGGTTCTTACATGAACTAAATAAAACTACCATTTACTGTCAATAGGTTTGCTGTAAAATTTTCAAAAAAGTGTGTGAATTTAAAAGATTGTCCAACATACTATAACACAGTTTTGTCACTTTCTTCGACTTTGACAATTTGCTGTGAGTTATACAAGTTCTGAATTGTTTGTCGATGTTGTAAGTAACACATTGGTCATATTTCACATTTTGTTCGTGGCAACACGTCATAACACATATTTCCATATTCCATTAAAAGCATGTCATTTCGTTGTCATCAATGATGCAATAACAATATTTACAAAATATTTATAGAATCATATCCATATACTGTATATTATATCTTAGTTTCAGTTACCATTATACTTCTGTTAAAGGCATAATATCACAGATATTTATTGTTGTTTTGGACTAGTTCTTGGCTATAACTGCAAAGTACATTCAATGGAAATACTTAAAATCATATTTGTACTTCCAAAAACCTTTCCATCGCTGTATGATAGACAAAATTCCATTCTAACCCAACTGATGATAAACAACCTGAATATTGTTGTATGTTTTTTTGCTTCATTATATTAATGGCAGGGGACATAACTCAAAGTGGTACCACTAAAATATAAAACAACACCATAATGTTCATTCATAAATAGTTGATGCATCAAAGACAAGGTAATTAATGCTTCGTAACCTGAATTCATATCAAACTATCGAGTGTAGGTGAATAAGTGCATTAGTAAATAGCAAATTTTGTGTGGATAAATCAAAAATAATATTCTGTTATTTAGGTCAACCATCTGTGATAGTATGCCTTTAATGATAATAATAATAATAAAAATAATAATAATAATAACAGTCTAGTAAACACAGTCCTCAGACTCAATAGCACCCTGTCTTGTTTTACTATCTGTACAAAATGCCTTTTGTCTGTTATGTTTTGTCATACCCATTTTTGTACATGTATCGAGAAATCGATTTTTTCCATTAATTATACGTCATCAGGTTATTTTTTGTTTTTGTTTTGTTATATTTCCGATTGATTGATTTCATAGACATAAATTCAAATTATATTATTCCATGTATTTTTTTTACTTTTGTGTTCGTGTCTATTATTTGTTGTATTGGGATAAGTTTGTTCGCATTATTAGTAACAAGTGGATGTAAAACATATGTTCACATTGCATTAGGAGAATGTCAAAGAGAGCCAACATTTCCAATTAAGCGGAAAATAGTCTTAATGGTTTGACAAATTTTCATCTTGCCTATATCATAGATCTGTTTTGATAGTGTAACTGAGGATAGTGCTGATCCTAAGATTTAAACCCGAGTTGCTGGTTTGTTAGTCCAACACTCTATCGTCCGAGCCAAAGGTGTAATCTCTCTGGAAAGACCAGTAGCATTGTATGCCACACCCAGCTACATTAGCACAACAGAAGTGTGTCGTTCCATAAACACAGTTTCGAGTTTGAATCCTCTCCCAGAGCCCAACATCTTCTCCATATTTCAAAGTTTAGCAATGTAACATTACTGTAAATTGGGATGGATGTCTATGTATGCAAGGTGTAGTTATCATGTTTGCTTTATCTGTCCCAGCCATGGCTAACAGGTTCTAATGCAATAGTTGTCATAGGTTCCCACCCCACCATAAAACAGATTGCTGGAATAGCACTGAAACACAGAAAGAAAAGCACAAAGTTATAGTTCATGTAGTTTACATGATATGCCTTTTGCCTGTTGGAGGCAAGCAGAGTTGCAGCATATGACAGTTGTTATTATTAATCAGCTCATATTCTTTCTTGAAGATCAGTATTATAACAATGAATTGTTTTATATGAAATTACACCAACAAATTCCAATTGTCTGTGTTACCATATGTGTTTGTCCTGTCTCGTAATGCTGACTGTTTTATAAAGAAAAATTCTAAAATGTTTAAAAAAATAAGTTCCATTTATTTGGAAGGATTGTCTAATTTTTATTCTAAATTTGAATAGAACACAAATCGTTATATTAATAATATATTTGCAATAACATTAACCTGACCTTTAACATCATGCCCAAAGAATTACTGAGCAGGACTAGTAGCATTTTAATTAACTTTATAATTTTTATACATTTTACTAGCATTAATAAATTAAGACTAAGCTTTAATGGTTTGTTGCTATTATAGTGCATTTTGCAAGCCAATTCACCAAGTATTTTCATCAAAATTAACATAACATTACCACCATGAACACATCAGAATTAATATAATATTACCACATTGAACACATCAAAATTAACATAGCGTTAAAATTATCACCATTGTGAAAATCACTGACTGAATTGTGCAATCTTGCATCCTGCTATCAATGTATATCATGATATGGAATAGCTTCCAATTATGTTGGCATAGACACATACCATTATTAACACATCATACTTCCTCCTAAACATGGCAATCACAGTATCACATCCACTGAATCCAGCCATGTATATTTGCATCACGGACAACCCAGACGATGAATATGGTTTATTAGCTGAGAATGCGTAAGATATAGCTGTATTGCCTATGGAACAATGAAGGGCAGTGGAAGACATAAATTCTGGTGTTTTTATAAATAGTATTTTAGTTATTAAAAGTATTGTAAAATTTAAAGAAAGGAAATTCTTTTAAAAACACTTTATTTAGAATTATTTAAAAAAAGTATTTTTATAGTTATTTAATGCATTGTGTATTATTTTATTTTATTTATTCATTATGTTCTTGTTTTAATTTTTATTATTAGTTTTTATTATTTTAAATGTTAGTCTTATTAGTGTAGTAGTAGGATTAATGCCATAATTATTTGTTTGTTTTGCTGAGCATATCCTTCACCTTTCACATACAAAATCACCACAAACATTAATCATTTTAAATTTATGCATTATGGGCATTGTTACTTTTAATATCATCTTCACATTCCTTCAACATTGCTTGATGATATCTTACTCGGAATATTTTTTTCAACATGTATCTGAACGCATTTTACATCAATTTTGGTAATTTTCCAGCAATATTTTGCAGCAATACGTCATTTCCTGGCACATTTTATATTAAAGTTGCTTTGTTTCATGTTTTGTTATTTCCTGTGTCAACCCTCCAGATGGTCAGCCCAGCTATTTGTTTGACAATAGTTCTAGTCTGTCTTGTGTTGTAGATGTTTTGTCTTTCAGTTTGTCTTTATGTGTTTTTCACCTTTACTGTTTCAGTTTTCTTTTTTTTAATCCTTGTGTCTCATTTCCTAGAACGATCATAGCGCTACAACCCAGCCGACACATCACAGCATACGATGTCGAAAATACGTTGATTTTACATCACAAAGTCACTGATGTGGTTTCAACTTCAATTCAACACTGTATCATATGCCGCGATGTGCCGGCTGGAGACAGTCGTAACACAACTACGTGTTTATGTATTGGTAGTTATGACTCTTATGATGCTACAATAGTTCTTTTAAATGGGACCCTGCTGTTTATAATTATATGTATATCTATATTATCTTTGTCTTTATATCTATGTCTATATACCTATTTCTATATATTTTATTCGATAATATTTATTCATATATTACACAAAATACTTAATTTAGGAGTGGGTGATTTAGTATCAGTGAATGTACCGTAGTGTTATTGTTCTGAACTTTTTTGTAAGTATTGTTAATGTAACAACTGTTTCTGGTCTACTGTTGGTCAATCTATCTTTCAGCATGCAAGTCTCGTTTGTCATGTATTGTTCTAAGAAATTTCCACAGCCTTTTTTCCACAGCCTATTATTGTTTTCTTGAAAAATTAACATTTTAAATGCTTCATGCTTTTAAACCCCTTTCCCCACACCCCAACCTCACTCCCTAAGATATAATGTTTGTATGAAAATGTTTCAAACCATCCTCAATATCTGGTTATCTGAAATAGTCATTTTCAAAGACAGTTTTAACATTAAAAAAGGTTTTTAAATTGAAATAAATTAGCTACTCTAGATATTAGTATCCCATGGAAACCAGAAATTCTGAAAATAATAATCAGGTTTATCAGTTAACTATCACTTGCCCTGAGTGACAAATCTTTATTTTAGTTATATTTTTATATATTTTGGAACAAATTTATGTTACATGTTGGAAAGATAACTATAAGTATAACATGGAACCAAGTGTTCACACTGTCAAGATTCATCATTTGCATTTCATTGATTCACCAAAAAATTAAATTGTAAAATATATTTGATTTCAATTTGAAGCTGTGGCCTGGAGCATTTAAAGTAGATGTTATTGAGAATGGTTTCACCGATTTTATTTTCCTCCCAATGTTTGAAAATTCAAGGAAGAACAAAAGAAAATATATATATTATCTTTTCTTTTATATTAAAAGAACTTTTTTAAAATGAAAAATTCAAGAATTCCATAAAGATTGGCTATATGTTAGAATGCAATTTCCTAAGTGTAAAATATTTGTATTTTTCGAGAAAAAAAAATTAAGCTTTCTTGAGTGTACTCACATGAGAAGGATTCCATGCTATATTTCAAAATATATAATTTGAATTTATTTTCTTTTAGAATTCATTTAAATGTATTTTAATATATTTATATTTATTTAAATATATTTATATTTATTTAAATATATTTATATTTATTATATTTTATTTCTGTAGCTGTCTCTGGGTGCGGTCGTAACAACGGAGGATGTCAGCACATCTGCGTGGACGGCTACAACGGTCACTTCCATTGCCGATGTCGCGAGGGATTCCGTCTTGGAAGAGATATGAGGACCTGTCAAGGTGAGAGTTGCTTGATGTGGGAGGAATTCCTGGTAGTTAGTGCAACACTCAGAATCTATTTATTGAACTTAGATTCCCCCCCGCACCTCCTTGTGTGGTTGGTATTGAGAATAGCTTTAAATTTAGATGTTTTTCCTCAATTCTGACGATGCTATTATATACAGGATAGTTATATCTGACAATTAATTAAGAAAATGTCAGAGGAATTAGAATTGAAAAGCAAGTAGTGAATAAAGGAAAGTGTTAAAGGTACATTCACATTTCACATTTCACTGTAATATAGTAGTTAATATATAGATCTAGAAAGAGGACTTGTTTAAATTTTTACTTTTGTCGGACCTCATCGAATTTATGTCAATAAAATACAGTGCCCCGTCAATATAACATGGTCTGATGCACCATGGATTTGGATATAACACCGGGTCGGACGTGGATCACATTTTTATTTTCATTATTTCACTGTAATATTGTATAAGACAGGTACTATAACGCGGAGTCATGTCATGGACCCCAACTTCAGCGTTATATTGAGGGGACAGTGTATGTTGAAATCAAATCATATAGATCTATAGAAATTGTGTTGAGCATTAACTTCTTGTTAGTCCATAGGCACCTATCTTAGAAATGTGAATTTATTCAAGGTTGGCCTTTTAAAGGGGTATGTTATAAGCTATTACTATAATTTATTAAACCTTTTGAGTATGATTTCATGCTAATGCTAAATTTTGATATGGAGGTTTGTGCACAAAACCTTGGACTGGAGGATATTATTATCAATGCCATGGGCTGTTTCACACATATTTTTCTTCCTCACACAGAGGAGAACCCTTGCAGAAGACGAAATGGTGGATGTGAACACAAGTGCATCAACTCTAAAGGAAGACTCACATGCCAGTGCTTCACAGGATTCAGAATTGCATCTGACTCCAGGTCATGCATAGGTATGGTAACATTGACCTTGACCTCATTACTGTTTTGACCTTGACCTCTGTTTATAAATGCTCCCCCCCCCCCAAAAAAAAAAAATATAAGAAAGAATAAATGATGTCAGTGATATTTCAGAAAAAGAAGAAATATTTCTACATTCTACAAGAATACAAGTTATGATATTAGTGAAAGATTCTAAAAAGCGACTATTAAATCCCATTAAAATTAGTGTAGCAATGATTCATGTTTATATTTTGTCTTCATCCACAGACATAAATGAGTGTGAGATCAGCAATGGCGGGTGCTCCCAGGCGTGTGTCAACACCAAGGGGTCATTCGCGTGTACCTGTACCCCCGGATACCAGCTGGGTGTCGATGGGCGGAGCTGTTACAGTAAGTCCCTACCCCCATATATGTCCCACGCCCAGAATTGCGTAGTTTTTTATTTGGTGATAGGGGAGATTGGATTTTATGGTGAGAAATTATTAAATGTTTCCATTCAGAATAATTTATTGTTCCTTCTTTTTACTTTTCTGCATTTTATTTTATTATTTTTAAATTCCCTCCATTGAAAGGACACAATTAAAATTTTATTTTAAATAATGGAATTAATCTCTCATTAAAATCCAATCTGCCATCGGAATAAAATACTGGCTAGCATATTAATGTACTTTAACCATATAATAACTTATCTTTATGTGTGACATATTTAGCATGTTTATTAACCATGTACATTGCATGACATATATACATGTATATCACATGTAGCATTAATTGAAATGCATGATTTTAGATACGATTTTGTGGACGCAAAAAGAAATCAGATTTATATTTGCATGGAATTATTTCACAATGATATTGTGACATCTATAAGTAGATTACATCTCACATTAACCCTGTATCTTGATCTCTCTGGAGTTAGAATCTGTTAATCTGTCACATGACTAATGATGTTAATTTGCATGGTATATGCATGTAGTTACTGCAACACTTTCATTGATGCCTAATATTTTAACAAAACAAATTTGCAATTATTGCCTATTTTTCGGAGTCAGAAAATCTTCAACATCAATCGAAATATTATTCTATGAATTGAAAATATGTGCATATGTAAAGAGGTAGGGGTATGACTATGATACGTTGAACAGTGTTGCAGTAACATAAACATTCTTGTTCATACACACATCTAAGCAGAGAATAAGAACAGCATGACACAAAAGTAATGCATGATTTGCATGAAAAGTGTGGAATTTCTTTGCTTTTATCAGAAATAATACTGTTCCTGTCTCATTTAATTATATCGATATACATTCTTCCATATACTAATTTTAGTGAAAGTACCATAACTATAATTAATATTAATAATAAATCCAATGAAAGCTAATATCTAATACAATAATATTTATTGTTGTAAATAATTCTGTACATGTATTTTATTCAATATGTAATCCTATAAGCATGTATCTAATTAGGCAATCAAGACAGTTCATTTTAATATTTCTGTACATGTTAAGCTTATCACTTGCTAGAACATCTATTTCATTATTTCACAATACAAAAAGAAAATTGTTATTTTATAATCCAAAAAGAGTCATTAATATATATCAATGCCGGCAATGTCAGTAGTCAGGAACATATACTTTTCAAAATGTGAGAACCCTATAGCAACTAACTTTAAAACTTACTCACCCGAATAATGATGCAAATAACAAATGTTATGAATTTCTACTTGCCCTTAGGATACCTTTAGCATTGGGAGAAATTGTCCGGGTAAGCAGGCGAGTGTTAATTGCGAGCCCTGCCTTGACATTCCCCAACATATCTCCAAACCCCTGACATCTCCCAACATACCACCAAACCACTGACATCTCCCAACATACCACCCAACCCCTGACATCTCCCAACATACTGCCAAATCCCTGACATTCCCCAACATATCACTGAACCGCTGACATTCCCCAACATACCACCCAACCCCTGACATCTCCCAACTTACTGCCCAATCCCTAACATCTCCCAAACAAACCCCCCAACCCCTAGCATCCCCAACATACCTCCCAACCACTAACATAACCACCAACCCCTGACATCCGTCAATATATCCCAACCCCTGACATCCGTCAACATATATCCAAACCTTGACAT
>JAULBP010102144.1:0-10801 GCA_032355345.1 Lepetodrilus pustulosus
AACATTAAAATTTTGATACAATCGTCAACAGATCGTGCGCAGCTCGTTTAAAAGCTTAATACCCCGAAAACCGGTAATTCGATGGTATAATTAATCAGGACTAATAATAATTATAAAATATGAAATTTATTATAAATATCAAGTGTTGGGGACTTAGTATACCAGTAAAAAACAACTTTGGGGTGTACAAATAAAACGTAAATAGTCTATGACAGAAATTCGCTTGGCCGTTATCTAGGCCAATCAACCATGATACTGATAGTATGCCTTTAAATGTATTGTAATATTGTCATGTAGCGTGCAAGAGTATTATGGATTGTGTCCCTGCCTGCTAATGCTCAGCTGATGCTAACAGTGCAGTTGTGTTGTATTCACATTACTTGTCATTGAAGGCTGGTAATGTCATTGGTCTAGTATATTAATAAAATGGGTCTCGCGGCCCAATGTTAGATCACCGATAAGCGGGGAAGGCGATATGTAACAAACTGTCAAGGTGAAATGCACGAGCTGGTGATGAAAAATACGGCCATATTTTTAATAATTTAAATTAAATTTTAATAATAACAGTGTCAATATCATATACAGTAATAATTATGTAAAATATGGCCACTCTATCTAGAGCCAGAGCTTTTATTTTTTAATATTCATTTTCTATGGGCCATGATCTAGCAGACGACAAAATGGCGACCGGCGTGTGAAACGTGTGCATTCTAAAACAGTAATGTAAATCATAGATTATAATAATAATCTCTGTGTGAATGAACTACGAACGATTAGCTGTATACAGTTGGACAAATATCCAGTAGCTGCAAATGTCAAGCGTTGCTAGAAGATCAATAAAATGCTCAGCGAAGAGTAGGCCATCGAATGCAAAGAGCTGTTCTAAGATAAGCAAGGACATTCAATGACAGGGAACGTTGTATGGATAATACGTCGGACATGGTTAATTTTCGCATGTTTTTTCTCCAATTATCTTAAAATATCGTAATTTCACTTACCCGAGCTTATGCAGTCAGCTAAAGTTCCCCCAAAAGAGGTTTCTTGGTCTTTTAGTTTCAAATATCTTTCTTCTGTCAAATGTTTTTTCAACAAGGACTTGCTACCTGAAGCCTTTTTCAATTTCCCCCATAAATCTGACATAACAGACATCGTGAAACCTATCTGCAGTAATTAAGCAACTAAACACGATGACAATTTGACTGATTTAGCCTAAACAGCTGTCTGTAGGTCATAGACTTGTTCAAGTTGTTGAAGTTGTTCACGGGGTCATGGATTGTCCAGCTGACTGGTATCTCGACCAATCGCAATGTCTGTTACATTCAGACGTTACGCTGAACCGGGCCCAGACTCATAGCTCAGGTTGAAAATATATTTGGCAAGGATTATGTAGCAAGCTTCACCACCGGACTACAGCATATGCGAGCCGATTTCCTACCATACATTCATATCCTTGCATAACATGGATCTAGCTAGAAGCATAGCATAGCCATGGCGCTAAAAAAAAAAAAACCTTCTGTTTGTGCACGTGTTACATGCGAGCAATCGTGTTACATACGAGAAATCGATTGCTGTTGCTGGTAGAAATGCCGAGCTAGCTGTTAGAGTTAGCAAATACTGACGGCAAACTGAGACAGCTGGAATATTGAGCCTTGAAAGTTTTTTTCTTTCTAAAAACGCTTGTTTGACATCGCAGAAATGTCATCGTACGGCAAGCCAAAGGTAGAACGCGACTGTGGGCGGTTAACGTGCATTTCTCATTTAGAATTTAAATAATACATGTATAGTAGGCTATAATATATGGTTTTTTTCACAGCTATAGTCTCTGATATATTTCCGCTCACACCACTAGATGTTTTAATGATAATATTACAATACTATGACATTCATGACAATTATAACATGCAACTTGCATATATTTCTCCCTCTTTGGACACACTGTATGAGGGAGATCTCCCTCATCACACTCTAATCAACTTGGCACCTCTGCACTCTCCATTCGTCACAGTTAACTATTTGAAAATAAATCTTAGAAACCAGTATATTTGGCCAAACAACAGCGCTAGAGTAGAATCCCTCGCCATTTAACGGCCATGTTATGTAATTACTAAATAATACGGGTAGAAAGAAAATTAAGTAAACACAGTAATTCTGATACCATTCCATTATTAACCACTCTGTG
The DNA here is from genome assembly GCA_032355345.1 of Lepetodrilus pustulosus. Classification (NCBI taxonomy): domain Eukaryota; kingdom Metazoa; phylum Mollusca; class Gastropoda; order Lepetellida; family Lepetodrilidae; genus Lepetodrilus; species Lepetodrilus pustulosus. Next base: position 2,180 of record JAULBP010102144.1, read on the forward strand.
GCACTTACAAGTTATACTGCTATTTCATCTGTGCTATGTAATCCCGGGAATACCATCCTCCCACTTCAGGGGTACTTATTTCGCTCACTCTCCATGCCGTACATTATCATCAAGAGTGCGCGAAATAAGTACCCTTGGGGGTGAATACGAGCCGGAGCATATACGTAATGCAGGGGATACAAGCTGGAGTATTTATGAAATCCGGGGAATACAAGCTGGAGTATTTCCATGACTAGTGCCACCAACTGGAATCATGGTTGCTCGCCTGCAAAAGTAATGGCGGTTTTGTAGATCGGCATGTAAAGTATTGACATTGCCTAGACAAGTAATAAAAGCCACGGTGCTAAAAACAGGTCGTTTCAGGATAACGCATCTGTCTGACTTTAAATAACTACCGAGAATAAATAATGGTAAAGATTGCGCATCGAGGTAGCGGACTATACAATTTCTTTTTACGAGCGTGTTTCCATGCACTCGGACACAATGCACGACAAACACAAACTATATTTCAGTTTTATAAATGCAGGACACATTGTGCGGTATTTCTATAGAATAAAACAGTAAAAAAAACCATGTTGTTCTTGGACTAACTACCGTTATGCAACGCAATTTGGCGTTTGGTCGTGTAATTCATTTCGAGACTCGGGAGGGTACGTAATGTTCAAACCAATTACCCCGTGTCCATACTTCACTTCCTGGATCACATTTGAATAGTTTGCTATAACGTTTCCTTTATTGTTAATACTCCGTTATATCATATAAATATTGTTTATATACTGTAATACTAAAAAGTAGTATCGTAAATGGTCTGGAAAGAAGAGTAGTAAAATATGTTTGCTCTTTCGCGACTGTGGACATGCACGAAGCGCAATAAAATATCGACATGATCTCCATGCGTCTATCAATAAAGGATAATTATGTACATGAATAATGTTACAGAAAAGTCCAATAATGTCACATAAAAGTCCATGGAATATTTGTGATGAAGATATTTATTTTCAAACATGAAGAACTAAGCACATAGTCAATATTCAATTACAACTATTTATCAGATTTACTTTGGTTTCTAAACACAGCCTTAGGTTTAAGGTCAACATCTGCTCCCTGGTACAACTGTGGTATCTCAATATCTGCTCCCTGGTACAACTGTGGTATCAGCGAGACACAATCAACACAGAATATCCAACAACGGTAACACAAACTAACTGCTCCGATACACAGCCTTATGTTCTCTGGTATTACTCAAACCTACAAGCAGTTGAATACAGACATCAATTGTTTTTGTGTTGGAGATGACTAATACCAATGCATTACTGCAAGTTTATCATTGATAGCACAGATGGCATTACGACTGTACACATTGATCAACTGCCAACTTATTCTCTATTTAGAATGTTAACAGTGGGTGTTGGTCCTCGTAAATATAATTGTTGCTAAAAAAATATATGCATACATATATTTAGTATTCTTACGTAAATAGGAGTGAATACGCTAGCAGTTTAGTGGCAGTTACTCCTATAGAAAGACACTTGGATATAATAACCAATTAGACAAATTCTTACTTTTTTTCCATACATATGACTAAAAATAAATGACATGATCCGATGTTGATAAGGATACAGGTATCAACATAACACGCAGAATATATATATATCAAAGTGACAAAACAAACAGTTTCATAACTTAACAATCATCTGAGATGTTCCATCCTTATATAGCATAAAGGCAATACTAATAAATACTATTACCACAACAGTATAGCTCAGCCCTTTCAATTACTTGTATCAGATCACAATGTGTGATTAATGTTATCAGGTTATCAGGTTACCATGTTATCAGGTTACCATGACAGGTAACAATGACTGGTTTGTAATGGAGTGTTCTATAATGTAACTATGTAACTATACTTACATTATCTCATTTCAAGTCAGATTACATATGACAAAATTAGTTAATGGAAGGTAAGCAGGAACTAGGAACAATATTAAAACAATATTTCCCATTTGGTGACTGAAAGTGAGATATTCTCACATTGTCATTGCATCCAATACACATTCAAAACATGAGCTGAATCAGTAACAAAGCAAAAAAGTCCAAAGCAGAAAGTAAATAAGTGAGAAAATTTGTGCTAAAAAGAAATTGTAACATTTTATAGAGTAAAATGAGTGAATGTAGTATTTACATGTAATGGGTGAGCTGTGTCGTCATAGTAATCATACCATTACATTTAGCACATTGGTGGACAGAGACAAGATAGAGAGACAGAAGATAGAGAGACAAGATAGAGACAGACGATTATGCTGATGTAAAATCTGTAAATTTCTGTATCATAGCAACTACTGTATCTTACATGGGGTAAAAATAAAATGATTGACACGATTATAATTTTGTAAGTTAGACATTTAAAGCTTAGTTTACATAGTAAATAATACATGTTCTTTAAAATGTTATTCAAGCTTGATTATAATTCGCTAATCATTACTTGAATAATAAGAAAGGCCACAATTAAAAATATGCTTGTTTTCCCTCAGCTGACCATACATTTCACACATACATAGGTAGGTATGAGAAATAATATTCTTAATGCAACAAACGTCTTATTTTCTTCAAAGAGATGTGTGCATCATAAAGGTTTGAGAACATGTTCTAGACATCCTGAAATATTTTTATTTACAGCTCGGGGACTTTTTCATCAGTCAGTCAGGCGAGAGGAAACAAACCATTTTTTAAATTTTGGCCCAATGAGTACATGATGATAGTGGTGGTTATATCAGGCCTCTATGTACTGATGATATGTTGGGATATTTACTCATGATGTAAGGAAGTGAAGACACTGATATGTTGGGATATTTACTCATGATGTAAGGAAGTGAAGACACTGATAGTCACGCACACTGAACCAGGGTGATACCAGCTCACAATGGCCCCGTGTCTGGATTCAAACCCAATATTAGACAGGATTGTTAGTACACTGTGTAGGTCTAGGTGTGATCACTCGTACATGAAACATCATTAAGTGTGTAGATGACGTGCATAGGAAATCCATCACAGATGTGTGCAAACCTTAAAAAAGTTGGGAAATGATTATCAACAATTAATTAAGGTAATTAATTAATTGACTGCATTAAATCAATGGTAAACACACATTAACAACAGCTGGGGTGTGCATACTGGTAATGAATAATATTAACGGTTTTACTAGGCGAAGTATACACAAAACACAAACAATTATTCATGTAGTACCTTCCTAGATGCTTAACAATAGTATTGCTAGGAAAACTGAACAGTTGAAAAATAACAATTGTAAACTTCTATTATTAAGTACATCAAAGGATAAAATTTAGAAATGCTTACAATAGAAGAACAAATATCACATATAAAATAGTAAACTAACGTTCCTTCAGGTCACAGTATTAGTTCATTGGTTAATGTTCCAAGCACATATGATTTGACAATACTTACTATACTAATAAAGTTACACATCTTTGATGTTTCTAACAAGAGGCAGTGAGAAATTAATGATTTCATCCATGACTTGATAAAGTACAAATGACACAGAGCCCTGAACATGGATCAGTAAACAAACTCTGTGTACTGTTATTAAATTGTCAATGTTTGATGGTTCTCATTTTTCCAACAAAGCCATTGATAAAGTTTGTTAGAACTTTAAATGTAGCTAGAATAGTGTGATCCCCTAATGTTTTAGTGGAAATAAAGTGTAGAACTGCAATATTACAAAATTATTCTTTAAAAAACACTATAACTGGGATGACATGTATATTAAATATATACTATAAAAGTGCTATTTTGCCTTGAATTGTTACTACTATATGGTGGGTTCTAGTTCATGTCCTGGCACAGTACTAAACACCATTAAGGATGAAATAGTTCTCACTATTCTATACAGTTAGGGGAAAACTTTACTCTATTCCTTATTTACAATGATGATTGACGTAACAGCACATCTCCCCTAGAATAGGGAGGGGTTGTTGTTCTATTATCGGTAGTCGGACCATAGTGTCAAACTAGACTGGCACCAAGTGATGCATGGGAGATATACACAGCAATCCTGGCATCCATTATCACAAGCAATTACCCGACACAGAAATGAAATGCCCTCACTCAGTGAATAGTTACGACATGGTGTTTAAAAAATAAATAAAATACCAAAAAAACTGACTTGCCATGTGGTGAAGTATCATGTTTTTCTTTGCTATTTAAAAATAGAATTTCACCCATTTAGAGAACCAACATTACCTGATTGCTCGTACATCGCCAATTACATGTGGAAGGAAAATACAAATGTGGTATACTGATGAACAACTTGAAAAGCGCAATCTCATTGATAATTATTCATTGGCCCTCAGTGGTCGAGTCGGTGGTCAGAAATGTCAAAACCCCAATAGACTAAACAAATGTTCCATCATGTGAAAGTAAAGCATCTAATCCTTCAAGGTTAGGCTGACATTCAGAGGGGAAATCATTTTGGCCTTATAAGGCATTGTCAAACATATATACACATGGAAATCAATAGGCCATGCCAGGGTTAAAATTGGAATTGCCTGGTGTGAAGCATCGGATCCAAGTACAAGTATATTATGTTAGAAATGCTTCACAATCAAGCAGCTTTCCATGTCCCAGAAAACACTTTAAAATCTTCATACATATTTAGGAAAAATACATTGTAATATGTTTTAAATATATTAAATAGAAACATAATTCAAGTTGTAATTGGCTGGGACTGGGGTTTGAGACGCTGACTGGGTTAACCCTAATATGCTAGCAGAATTTGCAGTATACATAACATCAGATTACGTCGGTAGACGTATAAATAGTACCTGTTGCCACTCAGTCAAACTGACCGTAGTCAGTTCAGTACACATGGTATATAGTGCTATCCGTACATCAAACTTGCACAGTGCTAGTGATATCTAAAACTGCTCATTGAAGTCCTTCGCTACAGCTTTCAGACGCCCTTGCTTGGCGTCCGATATCGCTCCCCACATGTCGAAAATGAAGTCATCGGTAAACCCGAAATCCTTGAAATCTGATTCGTCGATATTTGTGGCGAAGGTGCTCGGGTTGTCGCAGGATTTACCCATATCCCATATACTTTGAGCTGAAAGAAACGATACATATGTCAACATCATATTACATTTGGTTAGAACCCGTATAATTAGAGATATCTTAAGGATGTATTTGAAGCATTTTTTTATCTTTATAAATTAATAATGTTTGTTTTACTTTTACATTATTTCAGCAAAAGATGAGCAAATGGAAACTAATATTTAATTATATGCTAGGCCACAAAGTGCTGGTGTTGAGGATGAGGGTTTTAAGAAGTTATAGGCTGGACCACCAAGTATATGCTGGTAAGGTAAGGTAAGGTAAGGTAAGGTAAGGAAGGTAAGGTAAGGTAAGGTAAGGTAAGGTAAGGGTAAGGGTAAGGTTAAAAGGTTAAGGTTAAGGTTAAGGTTAAGGGTAAGGGTAAGGGTAAGGGTAAGGTAAGGTAAGGAGGCACTGACCCAGTTCTGTGTCGTTGATGCCCATGTAGGACTCCAGTAGATTGTTGATCTTGTCCACAGCAATGCCACTGACGTCATCATCCTGCGGAACAGAGAGGTACCAGTGCATTAGCAGGTCACTATTAGCAAGTCACTATTAGCAGGTCACTATTAGCAAGTCACTATTAGCAGGTCACTATTAGCAGGTCACTATTATCAAGTGCGTTGTGGTACTGTGCGACTGTCTACTGCAGCAGAACTCCAATACAGTATCACAGTGACTCTGGTAGATCTACTAAACTGTATGGTGATACAGTGCGACTGTCTACTGTAGCAGAGCTCCAATACAGTGTCACAGTGACTCTGGTAGATCTACTAAACTGTATGGTGATACAGTGCGACTGTACTGTAGCAGAACTCCAATACAGGTCACACTGACTCTGGTAGATCTACTAAACTGTATGGTGGTACTGTGTGACTGTCTACTGCAGCATAATATGTGTGGAGTCCTATGTTTCATATTAGTGTATCACTGTCTATATACCATTCCAGGACATAAATTGACAGTTGGCTACTCTCATATTGTTTCAGTACTAATACTAATGCTCTGAAATCTCAGTCCTTATTATGTAGGAGTATTTTACAAATTATATACTTCTAATGTAATATGACGCCATGTGACAGAGCATCATCTTAAATGTACATAATGCTGTCTGTAATTACAAGATGAACACACCTCTTCCACTGTTGCGGGGCCATTTGAGCGCAGCCTCAACGTCTTCTTACCAGAACCTATGTCAGCTTTCTTCTTGCCACCTGATGATGCTCCGATCTGGGCTGAAGACAGATACATAACATACTTAAACATGCAAGCTTCAGATTTGGGTTACTTTTATCAACTCATAGCATAACACTGATTTCATATTCAAAAGACACATTGTTAGAAAGATGGTCTTATCAATATGTGTCCAGTTCTCAATTACGTTGTGACATCAAACATTTGGTCTCCAAGTCAAACTGACATTACAACTTCATATTAACACACTGCCTAGATTATTTGAGACACATAAAATTACTTTATCAGCATAGCCAGCTTTACATAGAATGTCATTATTTTCTTCATGTATACACGTTACAATTAAACAGAGAAGAGCCATTCAGATACATCTATAGACACACCATAAAACACCATTATCCAGAGTTAGACAACCCGTGTGATGTACTAGTATTTTGTTTTGAAATAGCAAGATGTATTCTGAAAAGGGTTGTACCAGTAGTCCATACATAAATTGCTCAAGGTTTACCTAATTTGCAGTATAACCATGATAACTTGTAGAAAAGTATGTCATATACGCCCTAATTTAGGCCCAGACTATGGTACGACCCTTTGTGAAGAGACGAACATGTAGACTAAAAACAACAATACCCCATACTGATTTCTGGAAGAGTAACGTGAATCAATCCTATGTCATACAATATAAATAGAACCAGGAAGAGTGAGTGAGTGAATATGGAGTTTAACGTCGCTGCGGGAATCTTTCACCCATTTGCGACGAGAACCAGGAAGAGCACTGTATCACTACTAACAATGACTACAGAACATACCACATGACGCACTAAGACTTGCTCAGAGGAATTTGTTGATTGAAAGGAAAGGTACGGTACGAGCCATTGATTGAAAGGAAAGCTATTGTTACTATTGTATGGGTCCACTATAGTGTGCACAGACATACTGGGGAACAAAAAGGAATACAGCGCACACACGAAGTAGACATACGAGATTGCAAGGAGGATAATTGTGTTGACACTGTGACCACCTGTTAACCAGGTTAGGTTGAGAGATATCCAGTTAATCACTGAAAACTCTAATGAAAACACATGATACATATAAATGCATGGCTACCTATAGTGCAGATTTAGCTAGCCAGTACTAATAGTATAATTAGTCAGTATTAAGTGATGGATGACCAGACACAGACAGACCGACAAGAGATTGGCATTACTGACACAATATCAGAATCTGATCCAGGATTACACCAACACAGATATAACAAATCCATACATCATAACACAACATGAGTATCCATGGTAACTGATCAGGTGCAGAAGTTATCCTTAAGGCGATGCTGTCCTATTGAAGTTGCATTACCATCAACATGATCAATGATGATAACTGTATACAACATACCAGGAAACAGACATCTACATCAAGCACCTGATCAGCTGTTGTGACCATCAGAAGGATGCTTTCAAAGTCGCCATGGCAACCAATTATCCTGCGAGCTATTAAGCCAATGTCCATTAACAGAAACAGAAGTCAAAGACCTCGAGTAATGTATGTGTGTTCAGTCAACATAGAAAACAGGAAATAACATCACATTACAATCAGATCATTATCTACATCATCTACTTTACATGCATTTTGAGCTTGGTTTCTGAGCATGCTTTCTAGAATGGATTAATTGGCAAATAATTTTATAAACCGGGATTACTGTATGATTACCCATTATTATTATTAATAACACATGTATGTTTATTTATTTAATGCAGTGGTAGAACGTTGGACTTCAGAGCAAAAGGTACCGTGTTCAAATCCTGACCCATGGGGGCCCGACATCAGTTTCGCAGAAGTTACACTTCTGACGCGATATTGATAGGAGAGTGGCACTAAGTTATCATCATTGGTCTGTCAGTACCAGCCGGTGCTTGCAGGTTTACTGCTACATTCAGCACTATGGATGTTGTGTGTTTTCTCCTGCCCTAAACTGACAAGTCGTGATGTTAGTGAAAGATTCTAGAAAGCGACTATTATTACCAAATCTTTTTTTTATTAAATAAACTATCATTATTGTTATTACTTTTTGAAATTAGTTAGTACATTATTTAAAGTCAATGAAAGGTACATATTTTTTAACAACTTGTCATAAAGACATCTTTTTATCTCACATTTATTTACAAATAAGTCAAAATTGAAATGTATCTCATGTTAGACCAAATCCATGATTGAAAATTTGATCATAGTATCACATTATTACCCAAGTGAACAGATCAATTAATGTGCACTCATTTCACCTTCTCATCTCACTGAGGAGTAGAAAACCCAAGCTGCCATCTAAAG
>JAULBP010102155.1:0-10800 GCA_032355345.1 Lepetodrilus pustulosus
CAGTTTCTTTATAAATCTTTGAATGACTGACCCCTCTGACAGCACCACATATGGTTCTCAAAGCATCCAAGTGTAATTTTTCTAATAATAATTCTTGACCTTTTGTACAGTTAATCCAAATATAATCACAATAATCAAAAATAGGCAAAATAAACGAGTTATATAATGTCATAAGGCTTTTTCTTTGTAACCGATATTTTAGGCTACGTAAACAATTGATCATTGGACTAACTTTTGCAATAATTTCATTAACTTGACTTTGCCACTGACCATCGGATTGTAAAGTGAGACCAAGATGTTTATGGGCAGTTACAGTGTCAATCTTTACATCATTCATGAAAAGATCTGGCATAATTGTAACATACTTCTTCCTAGTAAACAAGATTGATTCAGTTTTACTAGGATTGAATTTTACTTTCCAGGTTTTTGCCCATGTTGAAATCGTTTCTAGATCTCTATTTAATGAGTTACAATCAAGCAAAGGATTTTCTATGATAACGTACATGGAGGTATCATCAGCAAATAATTTGATATTACAATCTATGTCATTAACTATGTCATTAATAAAGACTAGAAACAATAAAGGTCCTAACACTGATCCCTGTGGAACTCCAGCTAAAACTGGTTTAATATCAGATTTATAGCCATTTATAACAGTGAACTGAGTTCTATTGCCTAGATAACTATCAAACCACTTTAACAATGATCCATCTATACCTGTTAATCTTAATTTATATAATAATCCTTTATGCCAAACTCGGTCAAAGGCTTTACTTATATCACAGAAAACTGCTTTAACCTCTTTTCCTTCATCAAAAGCTTTAGCAATGAAATTGTATAAGTGGGTAAGTTGAAATACAGGAGAATCACCTGCCGTAAATCCCGACTGAAGTGACGTAATAACATTGTTGTCTAGAAAGTAGTTAGATACGTGTTTAAATACACATTTTTCAAATACTTTGGATAGAGTGCTAGTGAGAGTTATAGGTCTATAATTAGAGCAGGTATGAATATCATTTTTCTTGTGAATGGGTACTACCGACGAGCACTTCCACACTTCTGGAAAAATTGACTGAGACAGTGAATTATTGAATAATTTTCTGAGTGGTTCTGACAACTGTTCAGATAGAAGTTTTAGGACTCGATTACTAATTCCATCAGGGCCTGTTGCTTTACACACGTCGAGCGACAACAAGATATCTTTTATTTCACTTTTTTCTAAACATATACTCTGCAAGCTATGGCCACTGTCCGGAATTACATCATTCACATCAATATTATCATCAGGATTATCTACAGTTGCCATGCCAACAAAGTAATCGTTTATCAAGTTAGCTTTTTCAATATCATTTTCAAAAACAATCCCATTTTGCTCGATGTGTGGGAAGAAACTCTTACGTTTATTTGAATTTTTCATGTATGTCCCAATGATGCGCCACCATATTTTACTACCATATTTTGTATTAATGGTATTATCTAGTTTTTCGTTATGTTCCTTTTTAAGCCTTCTGATCTCGGAGATTACGAAATTGCGAAAATGTCTAAACTTTTCCCAATTGGCTCGACTGTTGGAGCGTTTGGCTTTTTTATGAATTCTATTTCGTTTTCTCATAAGCTTTCTAATATAGCCATTCATCCATGGCGCATCATTTGGACGTATAACAACCTTTTTATTAGGAATATTATTTTTACAAATATTAGATATGCTTTCCACAACATTTTTAGCCGAAACATTGATGTTATCATTTAGGACGGTCTCCCAATTTACTTCCTGTGCATTTCTTTGAAATGAAGGAATATCAATACTGTTATAGTCATAAATAATGCGTTCATATGTCGATTTGTTTTGCTTTAGTGATTTTAACAAGACATGTACAGAACAATGATCACTACAAAACGGTGGGGAAACGCCAGAAGCGCGAACAAGGTCTGGACAAGTTACAAAAATAAGATCAATTAATGTAGAACTAGTAGGAGTAATTCGCGTAGGTTCTGATATAACCTGAAACAAATTATAAGTTATCTTTAAGTTTTCAACAGTAGGGTCAATTCTATTTAACAAATTAATATTGAAGTCACCAAGAGCTATAACGTTTATATTGGTATCAATTGCTAATGCAATAGAGTTGTCAATTAATTCCCAATAGTGGAGGCAGGTATCTGATCTGTAAAATGTACCAACAAGATACGATTTATTTTTAACAGTGACCTGTGCCCACACCGCTTCTAAACCAGGTAATTCTAAATCAGGTCTACGTTTATAATAAATAGATTCCTTGACGTATATGGCAACACCACCGCCCCTAGTAGGCCTATCTTTCCTCATTGGAGGATGATAACTGGGCATAAGAACTGTACGGTCTTGGATACCAGAATGCAACCAGGTTTCCGAAATGCAAATAATATCATAGTCATGCAATTCTGCATAAACTAAGTCAATTTTGTCTTGGAGACTACAAACGTTAGTATGTATGATACTTAGGCCTGAGGTTTCGGGTCCAGGATTTGGGTGTACGTCCCCACAACAGAACAATAGTAAAAGTGCTATCTGTATTCCCCGTGTACCAAGAGTACAACATAGTAGCACTAGGTAGTAAGTGGAATAGTCTAGTTTACCCCTTTGGCTGTTATACATTTTACCATTGAATACACCAATCCTCTGCCGATGCTGTGAGATATCAACCCCCATCAATATGTTCAAAATACAATATCGACAGAGGACTGGTGTATGGGTAATCCGGATAGGATATATATGTAAATAAGAGTGTGAGAATACAATATAAATGCTGTAATGGTATTACATTTTGTATTATTTGTACATTGGAGAAACTATGAATGTCATAATATGGAATGGTCATTTTTACATAACATGAAAGTTGTGTGTGTGATGTGTACCAGAAAATAATGAAAGTGATAGAAACCAAAAAGAGCAAAAGTAAGACATTAAACATTGTATGGGAAGAGACTAGGCAAACAACAGCTGGCGTATTGCCTAGAAACGTAACTTGGTAAAAAACAAAACTTACCAACAGTAGCAAACCTACCATGGTTTGCGTATAGCCACGACAATAAAAATAAAACTAATAACCGAGAAGGGACCATTTCTCTATATGAATGGAAAATCGCAAGTAAACTAACCCTTGTGAGAGAAGAAACTCCCAAAATAATTTGAAGAATATTAGTATATTATGTAAGTATACAACTTCTACCAAAATTTATAAACAGAGCAGCATTTATGAACATAAACAAGAAACCAGCATAGGATAGTTGTCTCCATAATTAAATAAAGTGGGTAAACAAACGACTTAAGGAATGTCTTTAGATATGTGTCACGCACGTGTTAAAGAGTGCACACGCTCAGTCCGTGCACGAGCAGTGTAATATACAACGTGGGCGTGGCAGAACAATCAAATATATATCCGACTGGCATATGCACATGACAATGTTAGTCATCTCGCGCACTATACAGTGACAACACACTAAAAACTAGCTGTCCATAGTATCGTCATCATCATCGTCGTCTCCATCAGTGTATTCAGTCGATCCGGCGGTGGTCTGTGAGAGTCTGAGCCTCAACTTTATCTTCAGTGAGTCAATAAGTTTGTTTAGCTGAGATCTTTTCGTAATGAGCACAACTTCACCGTTAAGTTTCTTGACGAAGATTACACCGTCTCTGACCCAGGTTCCCGCTAGGCGTTTCTCTGATACCAACTTCCGAACTTCAGCCGCGAGTCTTGCTCGTTCTTTAGTCAAATCGTCGTTAATAAAGGTCTTTGGCTTACGACCCTTTAGTTTAGACAAGTTCCGCATAACTTCCCGTTTGATCCTGTAGGAAACAAATTTCACTAGTATTGGGCGTGGTTTAGTAACAGAGTACTTGGCAGGGTCTCCGGTCCTATGGGAGCGCTCGATATCCTTGAGATCAACCGTGACGCCGATCTCTGCAGTAATTTTCAAGAGAATAGAGTCAGTATTTTCGTTAGGTTCTTCGGGAATTCCAGACACTCTAATGTTGTTACGTCTGCCATACTGGTACAACTCGTCGATCTGAACGTCTTTGGCCACTAGTTTTTCGGTTAGTAAGTCAACCTTTTCCGCGAGTGCTTTTACTTGAGTTTCACTTTGAACATATTTTTCCCAGAGCAATTCAAATTTCTCATCAAGACTGGCATTAATTTTGGGGAGGAGTATAGTAACTAAAGCATGGCCTAGTTTCTCCAGCAATTCAGGCGAGCTGAGAGCTTCCATTACTTTGGGGGCAATGTCACTCGACATGACCGGCGTCTCTCCTTGGATAGGATTATCAAAGAAAACAGAACTGTCAGATAGAGATCTAGGACGCTTGATGTTAAGTAACACTTCACTCAGTTCTGGATGAGGTGTATCGGGCGAACTTCGTCGACGCTTTGATGTGTATGGAGAGTCCGACATGAACTTTATTCCAAGCTTATAAATATTTCAACGTACGAGGATGAGAGGAAAGAACGTTTATAATCAGTTGGATAATATTGACGACTATTGTCCATACATTACGGTATACAGACGCACCGTAGTACTCACATTTGCATGTTGTCCAATATGTCCTCCATTTTTTTTTTTTTAGATCACTTTGAAATCATCAATCCGCTTGTAATTTTACGGAATTTCACCATCCATGAATAAATTCATTGCACATTCAATTGTCATATAGCAAATATCATATTTGCATTGTTATTTTGAATCCCTCTCGGTATTTAGAGTCTATTTCACATAGTTTTTACATGTTTTTCGTAAGAGCTGAGGAGAGCACGTCCAGCCTCCACCCTTGACCCGTATGAATATGGGGTTAACTGTAGTCAGTTGTGTGGAGATTGTCACTGTGATTGTGAGGGAAAACCGACTTGTCATCACGTGATCGGAACCTGTAACCGTGGCTGGTCTCCTGGATGGGTGGGAGCAGATTGTTTGCAATGTGCTGTAGATTTCTTTTTACAACGTAATGACTTTCAAACGTGTAAACTTTCAATATTATTATTTCGTAGACGGGGTTCGGGATGCCAATTTCTGCAATATAATAATACTTGTAATGCAGTAACGGTCCTATGTACCTATACACTCACCCACAAACATCTTTCTTTTGCATCAGCCATCATACCTAGGTGGAGATACTCTACCTCCATAGTACAGCTGATCCCCGATATGACGGTCAGAGTATCTCGGCCTACATCATACCAACTTGTTCGTCTCATAGACAATGCACTAACGACCTGTTTGGCGCAGTATAATTTCACGTCACTAATCAAATCAAGGCAGCCTTATAATCAAGGAGTTACGCTGGACAGCGTGTTTTATCATCTGTATAATGTAAGGTGATCTGTACCTGCCAACTTTTCCACTCTGCTTTGCTATGCTACAGAACAACCAGGAGGCCTAGACCCTGTTATTGCCGGTGTCCTTGGTGCTGTCGTTGGTGCTGTCGTTGGTGTTATTATAACATCAGTCGCATGTGTTCTTATCTCCTACTTGCGGTCTAAGAAAAGGTAAGTAAATGAATTGCTATAAATATTGACCACTTCTTGGGTATTCTTTGTATGTACATGTAGTGTCTATTAATAAATTCAAAAGATAGGTTGAAACTACTCTATAAATAGATGTACATGTAGATATATAAATATTATGGTTTGTCATTCCAACTTGTTTCAGATTACTCTCAAGAAACGAGTTAGGAATGACTACGACCAGTAAGACGTCGCCCATGGAGCTCGACGGCATTGATCTGGCCCCAACTCAGGATACTGATCGTCATACTTATAACAATGACTACAGTATGATGGATCCTAGCACGCGAGCGGATACAAGTACATATGACGTCATCGATAACACCTTGAATACATAGACTGGCAATGGCCGAATATTTGTGCATGAAACAATTGTAGTTTTAAATACGATTATACCATCATGTGTCTAATGCATGTATTGGTGACATAGTATTATTGTCAAGGCAATTTAAACATAACGGAAGACTATCTCATATTGCAATCACCAATGGTAATATCAGCAAGCTAAATGTACAGCCAACTGTGCAACACATAAGAGCGTTAGTAAACAACACGAGCACGTATTGAAAATTGTCCTGGGTACGTTACGTACTATGTTACCTCCTACTAGCAGTTCGTAGAATCACAGCACCGTATTTTAACTCCCTGTGGTTGTCAGAAGGTATTTAAGGATCTGGGTCTGAGGTATCCGATTGGAGAGAGTTATCGCATGTTTGCCATCCCATTCAGAAGCCACGATTCAAACCGTATAAAAACGCCGGAAGTTAATCATACTGATTTGCCGATGCGAACTTTATCTACATGAAACAAAATGGAGGAAGTCCTATTAGCCTGTTGCGTATGCCATTCTGAAACAAATGCTAAATTTACTTTCAGTAAGTAAAAAAAAGCAGACCCGTCAGTAGCTTCAATCTGTGTCTTGGTTAATTGTTTTATATTTAAAACTTTGCATTATGTCATGTTCCGCTTTCGCTCATCCACAATGCGAAGAGCGAGTAATATATCGAGGCATTTGGTTGGTCGACAGAAAGGAGACCACTAGTATTACTAGGAAGTGCGCTACCTACTGTGCCTAGATTCCACATTTTGATTGAAATCTATACTGACGCTCGCAGGCTGTTCAATGAATAGAATGAGTGAACAATCCTGTGAGGCAGAGGATTGTAACATGCATGCATCTCCTTAAATTCCTTAAACTCGCAGCTGGATTAAAATCATCAACACCAACCTTCATGTTACATGGCGAACTAGGAACCTCACCTATTAATATTGTCATCTCTAAAAGAATCGTACGTTTTTGGCACTCACTTACATATAGTAATAGACAAATGAAATACTCGAATATACTTTATAATGTAATGAACTTAAATATCCGAAAGACTAAATGGCTGGAATGTGTACACTCTATATTGAACGACTGTGGACTAAGCGACGTTTATAGAAATCCTCACCTTTACGATCAGCAGTGGATATGCTCTCGTGTAGAAAGAATACAAACTGATCACTTTTTGCAAGCTTGGAATTCAGACATTAGAAATAGCCCAAAAGGACTATATTATCAGTACTTTAAATCTTCGCCACTGTTTGAAAAATATCTTTTGCTTCCCAAATCAATATGTATTCCTCTATTAAAATTCAGAACATGCAATCACCATCTACCTGTTGAGTGTGACCGCTGGCTAGGTATTCCTAGAGTAGAAAGAATCTGCAAACTTTGTAATTCCACAGCTGTTGTCGATGAATTCCACTATATATTCCGTTGCCATTTTTTTTATTAAATATAGCGAACTACTTACTAGTATTTCAAAAATATTTTGAATGCCCAACCTAAATAAATCTTAATGATTAGTGAACGCAAATAAATCTTAATGATTAGTGAACGCAGGAAAAGTTAAGGATTAAAAGAAACTAGCATATTATGCACCTTGCATTAAAATAATTATGATCATTTCAATGTACTTCCAATTCATACCAGTATGCATATTAATATAATAAGTAATATAGTATATATACACCTCCACTTGTTCACGTGTCATGTAATGTTATTATTTATATTACATGTATTGTTAAGTTCTTGTATCACCGTGGGTGGTAAATAGAGATAATAACTTGACTTGACATCGTATGCCGCGATGTACCATCTTGAGGTAAAAAGACGTTCGTGAAATTGTCTTTGTACATGCAAATCGTTACGGTCATGCCAATTACTGTGCATTTTGGAACCAGTATGCATCCTGTTATTCAATACTCTTGTATTAGCTGGCACGTAACGTAGATTACAGACTGTACTTCTCAGTACTGTGGCCAACTCTCTGGGGTTACGATTTTGTCTGAGCCGCATCCACTTCCCATTCAATACACCTCCACATGCTCCGCAGTGGACTATATATCACATTACGCCACTCTCTGAACATACACATCACAGTTAATATCAGTCACAACCCTGGCTATTTTAGACCGTAACTTCACGAGGACTGCAAATCTTTATAACAGACTGGCTATCGATAATTGCGATTTATTTTCTACTTTCAATTAACCCGGCGAACTCATCCCGTCAGTGAGTCGTGTGTCGTTGGACAACTCGATCCATATTCCCCCTGTCGCCGTCGTCGCCGTCTTGAATGCCAGCGTCTCACTTGTGCATTCAGAGCCGTTCGACAGAGGACGGAAACTCCTATCGGATGTAGCCGAATGATCAATGAGAAATGTTTCCATGTACCAAATGGGTTTCCGTCTACGATCTGTGAGACGACTAACTTGGACACTCACAGCCCGGTCTCGCGAGGAAGATTAATCAATCTGGTTTGACAAATATTTTACAGTTAATTGAAACTCCCCGCTCCGACGGAACATTAGATTACTCTAGGCTTTCACTGTGGGTACAGGCACCAGCATTCATCATAGGAGGCCCAGGTAGCGTCACGTCGTCTCAGGTCGGGTGTGCGCCAATCACGTTATTCGTTATAATACGTGATGTATCGTTGTCTATAATAGGCTTATTGGTTTGAAGTATAGCAATTACCTAAGATTACGACGCCATGAAACTCTACACAACTCCGACTGCCAAAAGATTGGTCATCGTGACAATCTTGGGAGCTGACTGGTATGGAATTATGACATTATGATGTTGATGTGTATTCCTCAATCTGACACGTGCTCATTGGTTGATAACGCTTATCTAATTCACTGCAACTCCCCAGCTTATCTAGCATTGGTAAAGATATGAACATATCACCTTCAGTGATTACGTATTCTTTACTATTCTATTCACCATCTCCTTGATAAAAGTTGGCACTTTTAGAATTAGCTAGTCGACTTTCAGAATACAGAGCTGCACAGTCAAATATCAAGTCTTGTAATATTTCTTGCGGACAGATATCGACTGAAGATTTAGCACACATTCATGTATAATAGTGTAGCGGTAGGTTGTCTCACAGACCCTGTTCTCTAATACTCCTATTCCAAATTTCACCTATGGACAAAAGCAAGTCTTGATTTTCTGTTAACAGAGGTTAAAGAAATTCAGAGGCTCCTTTCATATACAAATATTATACCCATCAGTAGAATTTATTTACTTTCATCCTCTGAGACTATTGATAGTCTATTATAGCGGCTAAGGGTCTAAATTATAAAAGTATATCAAGTCTTGTAATATTCCACTCACGCATATCCACTCACACTCTCCTTTAATCCACTCAGTCTAACCCACTCACTCTCACTCATCATACTCTCAATCTCATCCATACACCCTTTCCACTTTCACCCTCATCCACCTCAGCTACTCATTCTCACATTCTCAATCACTCAATCTCCCATATCCACTCAATCTCGCTCTCATATCCACTCACTCTCATTCTAATCCACTATCACGTGCACTCAGTCATCCACTCTCACTCTCATCATCTCACTCTCGATCACTCTCAACCTCATCCTCTCTAATCCACTAACTCTCACACTGTCAATCTCATTCACTTACTTTCAGTCTCATATCCACTCACTCGCTCTCACTCACATATCCACTCACTAACGCTCTCATATCCACTCACTCTCATACTCGCAATCTCCTCCACTCATCCTCACTCCAACTCTCACACACATACTATCAATCTCCTCCAAACTCTCGCTCTCATATTCTCTCATCCTCGCTCTCAAACTACTCACTCACTCTCACCCAACTCTCACCCACTCACTCTCACCCCGTGCACTCACTCTAACCCTCATACACTCAAACACATTATGGAGACCATATTGTATTTATACTGCATGTTAAAAACGAATCATGTTGCGCTTTGAACAGTTTCCCCCAACAATTCTTTTTATCTTTATCGTTATCGTCATCGCTCTCAATGTTACCGCGCTTTAACTTAACTACCATGGTTCTTCGCTAAACTATTTTTGTTATTGTATACGTTACAGAACCATATATCTAAGCTAATATCTGGTTTTCTTTTAAAATTCAATTGCGTGCAACCCGAGATTTTAACGCTGGGGTTTACGTGTGTCGGAGGAACGCTCAAAATCTAACGTCAACGTGACATACCCAAACCTGCCGTCATGAGAACGTTACCGCGTCCCAGGAAGTAATCTATAGAGTCCAAGTAGGACATTTGTAGCGTATTGCCAATTTTAGACTTAGAAATACATTCACTTCGCACACAAGCCAATCTGCCTGTCATTTAAAACATGTTACCACCGTCTATATGTTTAAAATGTGTTTTAGTTTTATGTTATGTACCGACACCTGTTTTTAATGCCTCCTCGGTAGTCCTTTGAAGGCTCTGTAAGTTACACCTATGATGATTCACATACGTTCAGGTCAATGGCTTCGGAATCTATCAGGAAAGATGTTCAAGACAGCTATCGCTGACATCAATACTGGAAGTTGCATGCAGTTCTAGAACGTAGCGGACAGTTGTACAAAACAGCGGCTCATGTATAGGACACGAATTCAAACAACTTCCGGTGCTTTAACATAAGGCCTCAGACCACAATTAATTTTCTTCTTTGTTCATCACTATTTAGCACATATTTCAACCTGCGTAGAAAAGAATACTGTTCGGTAAATATTATTTTTAATTGCTCGATAGTTTCCTTCTTCTTGCGTACACATTTGTTGCAATTTTAAAGTTGGGGTTGAACTGTTAAAATTCCGGCTATATGCCAGGTAAAGAAGTTGCTGGTTTGGGATGACCTATTTGCACCTGCGAGCTGTGAATGTGGCTTGTTTACTTGGGGGAGGGAGGGGGGGGGGGGGGGGGAATAC
>JAULBP010102166.1:0-10799 GCA_032355345.1 Lepetodrilus pustulosus
ACAGAAAAGTGTGTCAAGTGATACTGACCATACGGTTCGTATCAATATATTACGAACCGGCATATGCTTGCCCTTATCGGTAAGAAATACATTTATCACAAATTTGATAAACAAAACAGAAAGAGTAGTCTCCCTTCAGTAATTTACCTACACCGTTATATATAGTAGTCTAGGTAATTACATATTAAATTTAAAGATGTTATCTATGGCATACAATATATGATCCATTTACCATATTAAAAAGATATAAAACCTACACAAACTCGTATATTGAAGAATATGATATCTGAGGAGTTTCAAACATTTCTTTGGAGAAAATAAACCTATTACCTTTTCTTTATGGAGAAAAATAAATGTATTACCTTTTCTTCCACATATTGACTTATACTTCCAGTAATTCCATGGGGAATGTAATCTAATTCAAAAAAATTTCTTTTTCTTTTTCTTTCGTGTATTGATAATCAAATAAAGATGATTTATAAGTTATCTAGGCCGGTATCAATAACATTATGCGAGTGGGTCATTCTTACAGCACTACACACAGGAAGAGCCGATCAGGTCATGTACTTTTATTACGAGTCCACAGTGCATACTTTTTCCTCCGTCGTGTTGGAATCAATAATACGCGGGGTGGCCCATCAGATAAGCCGTGTACGAAGCTTCAAAAACCTACTGCTGACTTTTCAACATGGAAACCTGCAAAACTCGGCCAGATGTAAGTAACGTCGCTGGGTAATGTCATAAACACCTGCCAAGCTCTTCCAGTAGATGCTACAGAGCCATGGCTATTACCTACAAATGTAACCAGTGGCATGCCATCGCTTTAAGGGCTTCCACTCGTTACCATAACTAAAGAAACATAAAAACCAAGCTGGATTAGGCAGCACCTGGCAACACAGGCTGCCTGGAAGCAGGTATTCAATATGTCCTCTTTTTTTTTCTGGGAGAGTGTTGGTGTATTTATTTATTTATTTTTTATTTGGGCTTTAGAGGCACTTTCAAGATTCTTTCACTAGTTGATTGAGGACAGGATTGATTGAATTAACCCTCTAGCTACTGCAGGCAACCAGAGATGCCCTAAACAGCAAATCCAGCAGGCAGAGGGATAATGCTTTATGTCGCAGCAGGAATATTTCACCCATAGGTGATGATGACAGCAGGAGGATACCTGCAACACCGATATGTTGCATTAAACCTGCAAGCACTGGCCGATACCAGACTACAGATGTACTATCGACACACAGTGTCCTGCGTTACAAACATGTCAAAGTAGGAAAAAAATGTACTATAAGCTCTACAGACACTCGTGACACAATGACCAATACAACCAATGTTTAAAAACACAATAAGCAAACTGTCGAGAGATGTTGAATGCTTAAAGCAGTTCTTCCCTTTCCACCGAGTGCTTAACGATTCCTTTCAAAGCTCGGGAGGAGGTGATTTTGCTGATAAAGTGCTCAATAAATAGTCTCTAGCTTAATACATCTGTTCTACGTTTTCAGTTTAAGTGCTCTCTTCAGGTAAGACATTTAAAACCCAATGATGATGTATCTACCTGTACAAAATTATCTATGTTGTGACCCGTACTATGGCAAAGTAGGGCTGTAGCCCAGAGGCATAACACAGTCATTTTCCTTGTAAAACATGTTCTTTTCAATACAACATTAGATTAACACATAAGTGGGCAATTACATTTATTGAAAATGCATCCATTACCAGCAACTACATTTCTGAAATAGCTAAAGTGTAAAAAACACAAAAAAAACACTGTAAATCTAAAACTAGAAAATGCAATCAGATAAATTTAGTTTTTTAATCCACTTTTGGCACAGGATCCCATAAAACAATTTTTTTTTTTTATTAAGCACAACCTGTCATGTTTAAAACACTTGATTTCAGAACACACCTGCCTTGGGTAATGCCTTTCATCATATCCTTGACCTGTGACCTTTGGCTTTGACTGTGCAGCTGTAAAGGATTGCACTGAAATTAAATCTGGCCTATTGCAGGGCGCAGGTCCGTGTGTAATTGGCCGTGTCCCGCACATGCATGTCGCTACGTGGAAATAGCCTGGCTACATGATCTCGCATGCCAAGTCACACATGTGCATATCGCTATTTGGAAGTCACTTGGCTACAACATTATCTAACATACCAAACGTCAGATGAGTGCATTCTTAAGATGCTGTGTAAAGTGATGGCAGCACATTCATCAGTGTAGACTAGACTGTTGGCATAAATGCGTGTAAATATTGTCCCATGCATAATTGATATTCTATGGATATAACTATCGTTCAACGAGTAATCATTGTTTATTGTTCTATTGTTGTAACTATAAATGCTGAAGATTGATTTTTATTAAGATAGTTTTGGTGTGTTTATTTACGTAATATATGAAATTATTGTTTTACGTGTAACTATCGCTCAATTCTTGTCTAGTTTGCAACTTGTTATTAAACGAGCTGTTCCATGTAAAACCTGTTTGTGTTATTTTTGTTCTATGGCAAGCATTGTCCTACGTGCAATTTGTTTTTCAATGTGTGAAATTTATTCAATGTGAAACCTTTATTCCACATGAAGTCATCGATCTATTGTCCAATGCGTGCCGTCGGCGGCGACTGTTTTCTAGTGTATACCGACTGTGGCATATCGGTGTGCACCATCTCGCACAATACTGCCTGCATGTAGACAAAGCCATGACAATGTGTGTGCAGCGATGCTCCGGCAACACGAAGAACTAGCGATTGACAGGACTACGGAAATGCTGCGTGCATCGCGGCACAAATAAGCATGTGTTTTATCATCAGTCGCAGCTGTCAGTGCTTTAATGTGAAGAGAGCTCCTTCTCTGCGAGGATGTGTTTACGTGTCAATTTCTTAATAACCTTGTACACCGCAAATTGAAATGGATGTCAGCTGCACTTAGCAATAATAGATTACACTCGCCACGTCTCGAGACGGTTATATCTGAACGTCTAGAATACTTAGCACATTAACTGAAGGGGTTGGAGGGAAAGCTTGTTTCCTATGGCCTTAGTGTCATTATTCAACCGATAATATCATGCTGTGTCGAGAGGAGTAAAATATCTTGTCCATCAGTGAGATCATCCGTGTCATGCAGTAACACACAATAGATGCAATTCTTTCCATCGGCACTCAAAACACAAATATTTATTCAATCCCCAAGTATGCGAACTCTCCTTCAAAATATTTCATCTGACCCCTGAATCTGGAATACCATCATCATCTGTGGATAATAGATCCAAGCAACCCATACAAACCCGGCTTGCGAGATGTTCGGTAAAATTCAAGAGCGCTTATCGCTTTATGAGTACTTCAATGGGAAGGTGTAAATCTTAAACCAACATAACTACCTGCTTAGCCTTACACCTAGAAAGATAGCTTGTAATTTAATGACCTACTGCAAACTGAAGATCCACAGGACCATGGAGGACCACGTGGCTAGGCATTAGCATTATGAGGGGGCCCTGCACGGGTGTCCAGAACCCCAAGGGCGGCAGAATTGAAAGGACAGGGCCCCCCCTGCTTACTTCGAGTGCAGAGCCACTAAACACCAGAACGGGACTAATACACTGAAGAGGGAGATTAATACTTTGTCAATATTCTTCAAGAATAATATGCAAGATTTACCCTGTAATTGGCTGTTGGATGACCTGGTTTCATGGGTGGCATTAATGGCGGTAAAGTTTCCTGGAATACCATCCCGTGGTGAGGGTAGTCCGGGAGGGCCATTGAGAAGCCAAGATGGTCTAAGTGCATGGTCGGCATTATTCATGGGATTAGGAGCGCAAACACTTCCAGGACCACTTCAACACATTCTTGGGAATTTAATGGTGGTGTCCGTCCTCTGTAACACACTTAGGGCATATTCGCAAATAGCTCGAGTCCATCAATGCTTTTTCAAACCCAATTGGGGGCGATGGCAATGACATAGTTTAACAAACATCAATGGCCATTCCCATAAAGTGTGTGATACACAGTTTAAAAAAATGAAAAATACGAAAATAGAATTCTTGCAATTTCTTTCACATCTTAACAACATTGCATTACAGAATGTGAACCAATAAATTCATTACATCCTACCGACTGCGCTGGATATCCCCCACTCCCCACCCCCACCCCAAGGTCATGTTCACATTTACAATGGCAGTACCTTAAGAGGAGACGCCATGGCCAACATACATCTTGCCGTCAATGTTCACTAGTCTGACAATCTCAAATCTTAATGAAAACTCCATCTGAAATCGCTCCCCATGCATAGCAACATTAGAGAGGTGCATGTCCGCAAAGCACAACCAAACATCCCCTATAGAAAGTCTACCTTGACTCCCCTTTAGGACCCACTCCAGAAGCAGACCCTCGAGATCCCTGCATAAAGAACCTGAGAACTGGATCAATACACCTTTTCCCCCCACAAGTACAGAATCACCTGCTCCAGCATGAGTCATCGTGCCAGCATTTCACCGGAGTCAATCTACCGACCAAGGATTTACGAAGAGCGATATGTTTGAAAACCAGAGTACTGTACGGATACTTCGAGGACTACGCCGCTACCTCGATCAACTCACCCCCACCCCCCAACACCCCCATGCGTGTCTGTTCTGGTGTCCTTCCCATTGTGAGTCCACAGGCAACTCGACCCCATGCACAGTGTTAACTTCTAATCTCGATTGTCAAAACCTATGCCACTGTCAAAGCCAGGTAGGTTCAACCTGTTTCCTATGTCAGTCAATATGGCAACTTCACACCCACACAAGCGACACGGCAGCTTGACAAATGTATCGGGTTGCGAAAGCATGCCGAGTGCTTGACCCAGCTCAGCTGTCGTCGCAAACTGCACACAGTATTATGGTCTGGCGAAGTCGACAAAGAGAGAATAACTGCATTCAAAACACATAAGCTGCATACAGTTCCCCTTCCAAGCCAAACAAAGTCGATATGATCCAGTCCCTATTGTCCCACTTTCTATAGACCCAACGTTAATAGGAGTCAATTGGCTTCAATACATAAATACAGATGTAGATCTTTACGTTCTTTGTGCGGGATATTATCAAAAACCCTTAGTATCCTGAATTGGCAATAAAATTATATATGTGAATGAGATAAATAACATACTGTTGAAGAAATACCAGGATAACATGCATAGTAATAACAACGACTTTTATGATATTTAACGACTGACCAACTTCTTTTCATTAGTTTGAATTAGATTCATGGGCCATACTAATATGATGATTACACCTTCAGAAATGTTGTTGTTGTGATGCATTTCCATTACACGTAAGAAAACCTTCCTAGAATTAGAAAAAAAAAATAAGACATACAGTACATGATATCATTTAGAACATGTTTAACAATCAGGAAAGATTTGACAAGATCATGAACACATCACTTGACAACCAGGCCATGTGAACCATCACTTGAACAGATCATGAACACTTCCCCATGATAACAAGGTCATGAAGATCCTACCAGTTATGGCCAAAGAACATCCGAAAGGAAAGAAGTCGCTCTAAACATTTACTTGAATTAGTAATGTTTTCCTCCTTCCCCTCTATTATCACTACCATTGTGGGTCTCTTTCCTCATTACATATTTGCTGATTTTTCCCCATGGTAATAAAATTTGAGGTTATTCAGTCAACTTGCTTCATGATTTGAGGTTTCTTTCTTGAGCAACCAAAAAAAACAACTACTGGGCGAGGTAAAGAAACGGATTGCCGAGAAAATACAAGAGAATCAGAAACCTCAAGCACATGCCACTGGTTGAATTGAATCCAACACGATGAAAATAAATATTCTTCAGGTGAAGGGTTCAACACATGGAGATGGTTCAACTTTGTATCAGCCCTCCGCTATCAAAGCTAATACCATGTAAAGGAAAGACATCGCTCCCTAGCTGGGCGACGGACACTGGTTATCAATAGGGCAGAGAATCTCACTTTATGAAATTGGCAAGTATCTAAAACACATCAGTACTGCCTAGGCATGTTATCTCCCGTTATCGCCTGCACAGCGATATGTGTAGATAATTTACAAGTGATTAGTGGCATATACCACGGCCGTGCACCGGTCGTCAGTCTACCCAGCCGCGACGCAGATATGCACGTTGTTCCGTCTCTTTATCGAGGTTTGCATTGGGATTTGCATGTCAAGTTAGCAAGGAGTAGCTGGAAGATATTACACAGGAGAAGATACTCTTTTTCCCAATTAGCCTCTCCAGTTCCTGTCAGCCATGTCTCACGCCTAGAGATGTCCCTGTCCTGGAGGTATTCGCCGGCGCTCGAGTCCTGGCTAGCGATGGTATCCTACCTAGCGATGGTATCCTAGCTAACACTGAGAGCTGGGTCTGTGTCCTAGCTAACACTGAGAGCTGGGTCTGTGTCCTAGCTAGCAATGGTATCCTACCTAGCAATGGGATCCTAGCTAGCAATGAGAGCTGGGTCAGTGTCCTAGCTAACACCGAGAGCTGGGTCCATGTCCTAGCTAGCAATGAGAGTTGGGTCTGTGTCCTAACGAGTTGGGTCTGTGTCCTAACTAGCAATGACAGCTGGGTCAGTGTCCTAGATAGCACTGAGAGCTAGTCTGTGTCCTAGCTAGCACAGAAAGGTGGATCCGTATTCCAGATATGGTGCCATTCAACAAGGACAGTACAGAATATGAAAAACATCCAAAATGTTGTTTTACAGATACTAACAAATGGAGGTATATAATCAAGTTGGAGAAACTTTGTGATATGTTTATCCATTTAATGGACATAAATGGATGAGATTTACAAGTGATGGCAAAACAGAGTGGAAGTACACTTGTGTACGATACAAATGTAACGAGTTTCATAACATTACATAGCTAGCAAAAATAGACCATCACACAACATTGTAACAAATCATTACACTACCTGAAGTATACTTCTACTAACTTGTATCCAAGTTTCAAACAAGTCAGCCTCCGATTCATTCCAACCAGGAAATGAATGTATCCCTAAATCCTCTCCTGTTGATCTCAACAACACTGACGAGCAGACAACTCCACAAACATTCTCCTTCTTAGAATATCCTACCCTTGCCGAATACCTCTGGGTGCATTCGCAAAATTAATCAAATTTACCCCATGGGACAGTTAATCCGTAGTTATTCCAAGCGCTTAGCGGTAAAAAGAAGTCTGTCATCTCGCTGATCCCCATCCAATCGCTAGCATTGTTCCTCTGCCTCGGTTTGGCACACAAAATGCCCCCGATGTGGGTCTGGCCAAATCCGCCTAATCCCACGGGATCCCGCGGGGAGGTTTCTAAGAATTGTGATGCATGCGCGGATCAACGGAAAGCCGATAATGGAAGCTCATCTAATTTACATAATCCATCACATAGCTCGTAGTGGGAAAAAAAAGGAGATTTCTTCCAGGGCATGTTCTGTGTTCTACTGTCGGAGTGCTGAAGTACATCAGGGACTCAAAGTCTATATAATCGTACACAAGCTGCCTGGTTTTGGCGGTAACGATGGCACCAAAGCCATGCTTAATACGCTTCCATTCATTCTTAGAGATCAAAGTAAGCTCGCGTAAAATGAAATATTACATTAAAATCATTGCTTTGCAAGCCACGTCTAAAACGCAATGTGAAAAAATAAACCAGATTTGCTTCCTTAAGCATCCAAGTAATACTATTTTCTCTGCTCGTAATGGAACGATATTTAATAAACTAGTTCTGTCAGGAATAATACCAAAATTCTAAAACATTTCTTACGAGATTACAAATAATTTTGTGCTGAAGTTTACTGAGTAGGATATTCTCCCACTTTAGTACGTTATTAATAAAATATTAACTTTAGTTAAATACAAAACTGGAAGAGACTATCAAACATGGCAAATGTTAGTAAATACATAATGTATTGCTTACATTACAGTGCCCCCTCAATATAAGGCTGTTCGATACAGAGCGGATTCGGATATAAGGCTGGGTCAGATGTGGACCCCACTTTTATTTTTTGTTATTTACCTGCACTATTATATAAGGCTGGTACTATAAGGCTGGGGGTATGTCATGGACCCCAAATACAGCCTTATATAGAGGGGACACTGTATTCCCTGAGAGCAAAAACAATTAAAAGTATCGATAATTACCTGATTAGTTAAATCCAGAAAGGAGACGTATATTCCCCAGGATTTGCTGTATACAATCCTGTATACAATCCTTGGTATGTTCCGTATCTAATGATAGTGTTTTGAAGTCCTCAGACTACGCACTATCCCGCCCGGATGCCACGTTCCTCCGGCGAGGAGTTGCTGCAATGATCACCGCCCAACTGCACGAGCCTGTACGTTCTAATAACCTAAGGGGGTGGCTGGTGCCTGCTCCCAGCTGAATCGACACAAAAGGGAGAGCATCCAGTGTTTCTGGGCAACAGGGAGCTCTCCAGACAGCGGAGGTGAGGATCTCCCGGGTCTATGCAGTAATGGCAGGGGTAAATCACGGAGATGAAGTATCCGCGTAAACACGTGAGACTCCACCGGCCCAGAGACTGTTGGGTTGCTAGAGTGTCACTGGTCTAGTCTGACACTCACTTCAAACCTAACCGACTACCCTCCCAACTGACAACAGCTTTTCTTACCTCTGGTGTTTAGAGAGCTGCTAATGACTTCTCAGAGCAGACGCATAACTCAGCAAAACCGAATCCTAACGTAATCCGTGTGAAGTGCAGGAAAACTTGGCAAATATTAGCGAATGAACGAGCGTGCTATCCTCTGTGCGGATACCTCGCAACCTATCGGTACGATTGTTGGCCATAATCCATTAATAATGATTAATATGCCGTGTCAATCCTTCAGATTCCCGCTCTGTGAACAAAATCCTTCCATTCATTCACAGTGGCAGATGGCTTTGCGGCAAATTTGCGGTACGTCTGAAATAGCTTGTCCTCGTAAAATATTCAATGCAAAATCATTACCGGGAAGACGAAAGACATTCCTACTCATGCTCAATGGTCCCGGTAAGCCCCGAACATTATAAACGCAAAGATTTCAGTGACAACTATGGATTACACCAGATACAGATATTCCCAGACAAAGCTTGCCGTCAAGCCCCGGATCATGTCGACTGCATTGTTAACAAAGAGGGAGATATTTTGAAAAAGATCAAGAATTAAAAGGGTGTTGGCACAAAGACAAAACCTGGAAACGCGTAATCCCCATCAGCCCCTCGTTGACCAAAACATCCAGTGTTTTCGGTCGCCATTTTATCACCGGTATTACGACTGTCAAGAAACAATTTATTTCTGGCAAATATTGGAAACTTCAAAACATTCTAAATCCCCTATAAGTAAGAAATCACCCACAGTATTAGCATTGCTTTTATGCACGGTGAAAAACAATATATTTATTGTAAATCCTTTTACTGAAACACAAATGAATCTCGCACATAAATACCAAAGTATAGATATGAAGAATATGTTGTTCTCTGCTTGTTTTCATGAAGAATATGTTCTCTTCTTGTTTTCAGTTTATCATCAGTCTACAGACGTATATACGTCAAAGGTCCCCGAGACCAAATTCCGCCCCAGATTACTACAACATTCAGCGCTACGGATGTTGCTAGTTTCCTCTTCCCAAAACTGACAAGTCATGATATTAGTAAAAGATTCTAGAAAGCGACTTACTCTAAACCCAATAAAAAATAATAATTAAAAAAATATGTATATACGTTTATGTCACAGAAAACATCGCATTTCAAACATGGCGTCAGTTTCACGTGCATGCCAGCCAAATGTATACCAATAAACAGTGCGAGTATATATCTCATCCCAGGAGTTGACATCGTAACTCATACAGTCCTCGACAGGCAATGGACCATTGCAAACCTATATGTTAGTGTTATAAGCTGGTGTAGATCCCGTCAAGTAGGCCAGTGGCTACTGGTGTTTATCTGACAAGGGGGTGGGAGGGTGTTAACAGCCACGTGGACTGCCATCGTTGATAAACACCCGACATTTCACTCGCCAAACGGGGCCCAGAATGAGTAAATATGGAGATGTCCGACTACAGAACCGAGTAGGTGGCATCTGGGCTAATGTTCTGACAGCTTCATAGGTGGCACTGGTGTGAAGAACACCGGACATAAAATATTTTAAATATTTACTTTGAAGTGCGAGACTACGTCTCAAATTGAGAACTTGATACAATGAAACTTGCTACCGTTGAAATAAGAATACAGCGATGACAAATCTTTAAATTTACAACACAGATGTTTCTTAGCCAGCCATTTGTCCGATGTATTGACGAGAAGAGACCATAGCAGAATATTGAAATGTAATTTCCAGGTCAAATTGGTTTTCGTGTTGGGTCTATCCTCAGTGGCTTTGCTGTACGGCCGAGGAATCTCGCGTGGTTAATTCACCTCGACGCTTCCGCGCAACGCAACAACATCGCAGAGACATCTCCGTTCCTTCAAACAACCTCTGAGGAGTGTTTGCGCAAGATTAGCAGGATTATCTAGATAGAATAAGTGGCATGTACATATCCTTGTGCCCAACTACTGGTTTCCCCCACCCTAACCCCAACCCACCCCAGAGCTGGTATAGATATTGACCTCTCACTCAGGATCTGTTGTTATACACAAGCTCTAGGGGGTCTGTGTGAATTAATCTCCACATTTACCCGTCTCTCCACCTTAATGTTAAAGGCATACAATCACAGATTTTTATGAGCACGTAACACTATATTTGAGTAATAAATGTAAACTACATTCATTTGTGATAGTCATCATCAATTCTATATCGCCAAAATCCCCT
>JAULBP010102177.1:0-10797 GCA_032355345.1 Lepetodrilus pustulosus
GACATAAAGCGAATTTCTCCCACATTCTCCGAGAATAGCAGCATTTGGTGTTGATATCGGTAATCCCAGAATTCTCTTGAAATATTTAGTCTGTACCTTCTCAATTACTTCTCTTCGTTGAAATCCCCATATCTCAGCTCCGTATGTTACAATTGGCATAATCATAGTGGTAAATAGTGCTCCAGCCGTTTCAAGTGGAAGTCCATGACACCTGGCATGAATATTATATATAATACCACATACTTTTTCGGCTTGTTGTGATAAAGTTAAAGTTGCTTTTGTCCATAAGCCTTTCGGAGTAAACATGATGCCTAAGTATTTATAATAGGGAACTACTTTTACTGGAGTTCCTTTAAACAACCACTTTTCATAATGTCTCAAGTATCCTCCATTTCTGAATACAACGATTTGTGATTTATTAATATTTAAACGAAGTCCCCATTTGTCACAAAACTGCGCTAAAATGTTTATTTGGCTTTGTAGTCTTCCTGCCGTATCCGCTGCGTTGGCTACATCGTCAGCAAATAGTAATGAACACACATTTGGCGCTTCTTCAGATAGAAATATTCCATTACAGTCAGACATTTCCGTGACAAGTTCGTTTATGAAGAATGAAAATAGTAGAGGACTGACCATGCATCCCTGTCTGACACCGACAGTACAGTTGAAGAAGTCTGTTAATCCACGATCTGTACGAACACACGATTTCAGTTTCTTATACATATCACGAAACACAGATAAGATCTTTCCGTGAATACCATAGTTAATTAGGCGAAACCATAAGTGGTTGTGCTGCACACAGTCAAACGCTTTAGCAAAGTCAATAAAGAAGCAATAAAATCTACCTCCTGGTTTTGATAAATACTTTCGGATCATACCGTGTAATGTGAAAATGTTATCCATGGTTGTATATCCTTTTCTAAAACCCGCCTGGTTTTCATATATAATGTTGTTGTTTGTAGACCATGTTTGGAGCCGTTGATTTAATATTTTTGTAAATAACTTCCCGACTATCGGCAGTAGTGAGATTCCTCTATAGTTGTTTTGATCTGTCTTTGATCCTTTCTTGTGTAATGGACATATAAGTGCTATGCACCACTCTT
The DNA here is from genome assembly GCA_032355345.1 of Lepetodrilus pustulosus. NCBI lineage: Eukaryota > Metazoa > Mollusca > Gastropoda > Lepetellida > Lepetodrilidae > Lepetodrilus > Lepetodrilus pustulosus. Next base: position 1,104 of record JAULBP010102177.1, read on the forward strand.
CAGGATATATACCAGAGTTTAAAATCTTATTAAAAAGTTTGACGAGGATTGGTGTAATCATATTACTAGAGTTCTGTAAGAATTCACCAATAATACCGTCATACCCTGGAGATTTGTTAAGTTTCAAGTCGTGGATGGCTTTCCTAACTTCGTCTATAGTGATTTCTTCATTTAATTCATCGGGTTTCTCAGTGACACACATTTCACACTCATCATCATGTTCAGACATAAATCTCGAGATAATCTCTGTTGTTATAGTGTCCTTTTCATCGTCTTTTAATAATGTCTTAAAATACTGATACCAATCTTCAGGCGATATACTGTTGCTAGCTTTAATTGTTCGTAATGCTTTTATTTCCTTCCACAGTTCGTTTGTATTCCATTTTATGTTATCCCATTTCAACTTCATCTCTTCTTGATATTCTTCTTTACGTTTTCTACAAATATATTTAAATACAGATTTTGCTTCTTTGTAACTTAAAAAGTCTATATCATCATTTGAAATTCGAAACGTATTTAACGCTGTATACTTAATAATTTTCGCATCACTGCAGTCTTGATTCCACCATGGAGGCTGTATGACCTTATGTCTGTCAAGTGACCCATACCGTCTTCTCATCTTCACTGCTGCTCTTCCATAAAACTCACATATCATATCAAGCACTGTAGAAATGTTACACTCTTCGTTACTAGTTAAATAATTTGCGATGCCATCTAACATATTTACTGAAGTTTCATCCTTTATAACTTCGTGAAACGTTTGTTCATATCTACTGTCCCATGTAAACTTGTAATACACCGTTGTGTTAAACTTATTTTCATTATCGAAGTCGATCCGCGCACTGAAGTCCATTTCAGTTATGATTGGAAAGTGGTCCGATTCATCAAGTTCACCTACACTGAAATTTTTTACATGTTGGAATATATCAGAACTAACTAAAGTATAATCGACAGTACTATGTCCATTATTAGCAGTGCACGTATAATTGCCATTGCCATCGTTACTAAATCTACCATTTAGCATATGCAATGAATGTAAACAACACATATCTATAAGTTTCCTACCAAACGCATTTACATCAGTGTCTCGATTATATCGAGGAGTTGAAAAGTTGTCACTAACATACCAGTCACCTCCCGGTATATAATATGCATCATCATCTGAAATAAAATCATCTAAATGTCCTGTTCTGCAATTAAAGTCACCAGTTAGGATAAGTCTTGCATCATATTTGGCATTAATTTCATACAAACAATCTTGCAAAATATCAAGGCCATCTTTCTCATTACCCTGATAACGGAGTGAATGTTCAGGTGACACATATAAAGTTCCAAGAATTATGTCATGATCTAGTTGCAGTACAGTTTTATCGAATAACAGATAAACCGAGTCCTTAACATTTGCCATAATTCTCTTCACACATTTTGACAAACTATTTTTTACATAGACAGCAATACCACCATGCTTGTTCTTATCTCTACAGGAAGTGTATAGCGTGTGTGATGGCAAATAACTTCCAAAATCTGCATCCGAATATATCCAGGTTTCACACAAACAAATAATAGAATATTGTTCAAACATATGTTCTATATCCTCACGGCGGAGAAGTCTATTAAATGAATGACAATTCCATGTAAAGATAGTGAATGTTTCTGTTATCCCGGCATTGTGAGAAGTATCAAAAGTTTGTACATTACAATCAGAGTTCATATTTTCTTCAATGTTACGTAAGGTTGGTATCTGGGGCACATCGTCATCAACATCTAGACCCTGGCCGAATTTTCAACTGTTGCTTGATATAGTTGCGTGGGTTGGGTTGGCTTTGGTTGGTGCATCTTTATTTGTACGGTCCTGTCTTGCTTTCTTCAATGTTTGTCTTCTTTCGTCGTATAAGTAAGTTACTTTCTCGATAATTAGTCTGTCTTCTACTAGGTATGCTGCTTTGCCGCCTTCCCTTGCCTCGATCATGAAGGGAATAAGTAACTTCCGCTGGGCTCGTACACGGGGGGTGAAATCCTGCGACACTCTCCTCTTCTTACCATCTTTAAATAGTGCTTTCGCTGTTGACATCACTGTGTCTTTGTCATTTCTGGATAGGAACTTGGCAATTATAGGAGCAGGAGACTGTTTTGAATGAAGTCTATGCACTGTATCGAATGCAATTCGGTCAGCATTTGGTATCTTCAGAGTATCCGTCATAAAGTCTTTTATTTTCTCCTGGCATACACTTGTCGAGTCATTTACTTCACCTGGGATGTCAAAGAATAGTAGATTGTTCCGTCGCGAATAGGCTGCAGATCTGTCTAAAGCACTTTCTAGTTCGCATATTGTATTAGTCTGCTCAGCGATAGTCTTCTTCATATCCGCATGTTCTGCCTTAATTTCTAATATATCATCATCTATTTTATCTAGACGTGTGTCTACTGTTTTCGTTAGTGTACTCATATCGTCTTTTAATGACAAGATATTTTGAGAAAGCTTCATTATCTGTTTGGTTAGATCCATTAGAGTTTTCTGCGTGTCAAATGGTCCGTCGTCATCGTGTTGACTTGAAAGCGTTGTTTGTCGAGTTTTCCTCTGGTCTGTCGGTCCCGGATTGGTTTCAACGTCACCCGCGAGTATCAACATGTTTGTAAACACAAACTGACTTCCGGTCCACATTTCGCGCGTGCGAATCGTGCAAATCGTACTGGTTGGAATGTTACAGTTTATAGTATTTTCGCATGGGGGTGCAAAGTCACAAAATATACCTTGTATATCTATGCTTCGGAAGGTTTCGATACTTGAATCACACATCTCACAGGCAACGTATACTGACTGCAAAACCAGACACACCGCAAGTAGTCTGTACATCAAAGTCATGGCGGGAGTCCATCGAGTGAATCGGCAGTAAACATCGACTTTATCTACCTGCTTCGTTCCCTTCGGGTGAATAAATGTCCCAATTCTCATTCTCCAGGCCTCCAGTGTAACACCCATACTGATCTTCTTGGTGTATTTGGTCGTATATTATCAAACACTGTCAATATTACTAAAATAATCTTCTCCGAAGTTATTATCTAGTTCAAATCAAATCTTACATCTTCTCATCCTACTATATTTGCTAGTCATGATTCTGTCATTGTATGTAATGGGAATCTAGAAATAAACTATCTTTAAAATAGTGTACATGAGTATTTTTTGTTTCAGTAGAATTTCAGGCACTTCGTGTAATGTCTTGACATGATTGTCAGTCATTACGTGAAATAGCTGAATATTTTAGGCATTACGTGAAAGGACTGTATCTGTATACATTTATATGTTGAATGTTCTCTTTATCGAGAACATTGTTACATTTCTGACGCGATGTTGATAGCATGCACTGTCTGTAGAGTGGCACTACAGTTATTATTCTTGATCTGTTAGTACCAGCCGATGCTCGCAGGTTTACTGCAACATTCAGCGCTACCAATGTTGCGGGTTTCCTCCTGCCCTAAACTGACAAGTCGTGATACTAGTGAAAGATTCTAGAAAGCGACTATAAACCCCATAACCATTATCAAACTGGTACCACTGGCACTGGCACACATCTAGAATGAAACTTGCGTAAACAGCAAGCTCACTTGTTTAGGACCAATCACAAAAAAATGTAACATAACCAAAGGAGTATCAACAGTATGCATATGCATTTATCTAAAAATAAATTAACTTACATTTCATACATTGACAAATTATGTCTGATATATTTTTATTTATTTTAATCATAAACATGCTTTAAAGGCATACTATCACGGTTGATTGGACTAGATAATGGCCAAAGGAATTTCTGTCTGAGACTACTAGTATTTACGTTTGATTTGTATACCCACAAGTTGTTATTTACTGGTATACTAAGTCCCCAACACTTGATTTAATAATACATTTAATATTTTATAATAATTATTAGTCCTGACTAATAATTATCTTGTCTTTGATGTATTCTGATATATGAAGCAATCGTAGTTCTTTCGTCGTAACAATTTGAGTGGTATGTCTCCTTGTGTTAATATAAAGAAGGACAGGTTGTTATATAAACAGCAACATCCAAAACAGTTTGTTGAAATTGAATTGTGCCTACCGTACAGCGGTAGAAAGGTTTTCGGAAGTACAAACATGATTATATGTATGTCAAGTGAATGTACTTTGTAGTTGTAGCTAAGAACTAGTATAGTCAAAAAGTGCCATAAATATATGTGATTGTATGCCTTTAAGTCCTGATTATATATACTCTGTATCTTCAAACTTGGAGGAAATAAAGATTATCTATCTATCACCACATACATTTTATTATTACTACCCACCTATATAACATATTTTATTAAAGGAAATATTGATATGATTCACATTATTAGTTGTATTCTTACAAGATTAAACTACCTGTCAACATCAATATCGTGTTAATTACATGATTAGTCGCAGAGGTATACTAATTTGAACATGGTGGGGGTACATCTTAAAATGACGAAAGATGTGTGAAACATACTATGGTAATATATAGACAAGACAAGACAAGACAAGATTTATTTAAATAAATGTTGTCGGTAATATATAGTTGTACAATGAAAATGTTATATATAACTCGGTGTTATATTCTACAGCGTGCAGGCTATCTACTAACACACATATCATGTTCAGTAAGGGTACATATCAACTATATTAATGTTGATGAAATATGCGTAAAATATATATAACATAATTGTGTAAGGAAAAGATTCAAAATAGTTCTTAGTTTTATTTTACAATATTGTGTAAATATAGTCATGTGTTATATTCTACAGCACGTACGCTATCTGTTGACACAAACATTTGGTCAATATCATGATTAGTCACTGAGTTCTGCAAGTTTGAAAATGTTGCCTTGCATCTAAAAAATACCAATTTTGATAATAAAACTATGGTAATGCATGTTCTGTTACATATGTGCTATGAACATAACATTAGGCGTAACATATAATGTACATTTTGTAGATTTTTATTTTTTTGTAATGGGGTTTAATATAGTCGCTTTCTAGAATCTTTCACTAACATCACGACTTGTCAGTTTAGGGCAGGAGAAAACCCGCAACATCCGTAGCACTGAAAGTTGCAGTAAACCTGCGAGCACCGGCTGGTACTGACAGTCCAAGCATGATAACTGTATTGCCACCCTACATACAGTGCATCCTATCAACATCGGGTTTGAACTCGGTACCCTTTGCTCCGAAGTCCAACGTTCTACCACTGCGCCACATCCCGCCCCACTACTACTATTAGTAGAAGTATTAGTAGTAGTACTACTAATAATATTACTAATAATAGTATATATACAATTATTACTATACATATCTGACTAGTTTTCTCTCATGTTTATATCATTCTAAGCTAGACATATAAATTACAAAATTAAATGCATAAATTAAATATATAATTTTAATTCCATCAAAATTAAAGCTATTTTGAATTAAAATACATCGAATAAATAAATCAATAAATGAAATAATAGGTGAATGAATAAATGAATAAATAAACATTTATCAGTTCTACATGCTACTATAAGTGCAGTTTAATGTAAATTTAAGCTAAACGTTATGACCGAAACGCGTGCGCAAGTGATTAATAACAAGCAAAATCTGATTATTCTTTTCATCAAACCCATGTTTTGTGCTAAATTAGCAGCCCCGATTGTTCATTGCGTCAGGGAAATCGCAAGGCAGGAGACGGGATTTATAGCAAACAGGCCCCATAGTTCACAAGGTTAAGTGACTGATGTCAAAGGGATACAATGATTGGTGGGACGTAGTCACGTGATCAGTGTTTATGCTCGCTCTTCTACCGGGAATGCAGTTCTTATGAGGGTAAGTTTAGCTACTAAATCCCTCTCTATAGATTGCCGTTTTCCCGTGACTTTCTCAATTACGCTTAGCACCATTAAACACATAATTACTGAAGTTTTCCGTATTATCTGCAAGATGATCGCCTGCACAAGGGAATATAAATGTGACGACAGGTGCTCATGTCGATGAAATCATATTACTAGTACAGTGACCGAGATTGCATTGCATATGTGAGATCTAGGTACAGGCGCTATAGGCGACGTCCAATCGTGCATAGAATGCGCAAATGGAATATGAGATGTTCAACATTTATCCACCATAGCAAACAATAATAGTAGTAATATTTAATTGCTCGTATTGCATATGCCCCCAAGCGACGATCTAGTTCGATTGTATTTATATATCAGTTTGACTAAATGCTGTCGTAGTTAATTAATTTCTTGTGGACATCGAGGTGCTAGCAGGATGCACTAATATAACATAGCTGATTATTTGAGCTTGACAATAACATTATTATTATAATTATTATATTTCTATTACATTAATGAGTGTACGTTGAAATTAAGTGTATACGTTGTTCATCAATTTACAGGTCGTTTAGAAATAATGCAAACTGTAAATCCTACTCATGTTTCCTCATTCTTTGAATTGAACATGTAGTTTATACAACTGTTGTCAGTACTGTGTAGAATGAGCTGGATCAGCTGACGCTGGTTCGTACACGTGGATGTAAACAGACTGTGTATGGCTGGTTAAAAGTGAGGATAGATTTATTGCATCACGTGGGCAGTAAATCAACGTTGGTTTATGCGTGCTGTAATTAACCTGAGAATTGCAGCTTTATCTATCTCCTGAGATCTTTATCTCAATCAGTGTTGCAAAATAGCAGATCCGTACGAACACACGAAGAGCAACATTGATGCTGCTGACATGTTGGTATTTATTTTCATGCGCAGTTAATGAGGGAATACATTTGCTAATCAAATGCAGGTTAATGCTCTAATAATATACTGTGTATGATCCATGCGAGGGCAAATTTCAATATGGTCTCATAACAAGAGCTATATATCGCATTTATGACGGTGGTTAAGGAGGGTCGCTGATTTATCGTGGAGAGTTGTGTAGTCATTACCATGGTATTGTCACTTTATTAACAAGCGGCTAATTCAAGCGGTTAACACTGTGTCACTGGGTATATCATGGATATACCACGTCGTGCGTAATACAGAGTAGGGGCTGCTGTGTTGATGGGTTAGTTTCCTATCCATAATACTAGTAGATATTTAGTCAGTGCCTTCCATATCCTTGAAATAGTGTCAATTGTGTGAACTAGCGTAGGCACGATAAATAAAGTGCTAGCGATACTTTCGAGGTTCTGACGTGTGACATTTCTATTAGTATCAAGTTATAAATTATGAACTTGTAATTAATTTATATCTAGCAATACACACCATTAGTTGTTGCATGTAAATATCCATTTCTTGATCCATAGGATGTACTAGTAAGTATTCAACGAGTAAGATACACATGTTTTAAATAATTGACTGTTCTTTATAATTTGTATTTTATTTTGTTGTTAGTCTATATTCTCCATTTAGATTATATACTGCATAATTGTGTATAATATAGACTACAATTATTATAGTACTCGAGGTAAAAATAGAGTATAGTTTAGGTACTTTAGTAGTACTTCTACTTCTAATAATAATAAAATAAAATGACGACACTAAGAAGAACACTAACACATAATACTACTACTACTACTATTGTTATTATTATTATTATTATTATTATTATTATTAGTATTGCTATAATAATAATAATAATACTAATAATAACAATAGTAATAATAATAATAATAACACTATTAATATTTGTAGTATTGTTAGTAGTGCGATTTTTTGTATTGGTGTTATTGTTATTATTATTATTATTATTATTATTATTATTATTATTATTATTACTACTACTACCACTACTACTACTACTACTACTACTACTACTACTACTACTGCTTAGTGTTGTTATTAATATTATTAGTAGTAATACTAGTGGTATTACTACTACTATTTATATTATTATTAGTAGTAGTACTATTACATTGATATTGCTATTAGGATTATTATTAATATTATTATTAATTATTATTATTATTATTATTATTATTATTATTATTATTATTATTATTGTTGTTGTAATTGTACGTGTAGAGATGCATCGTGACTATAGCACAAATCTATGAGCGACACCTTGTTATTATGCCAGGTGTCATCAGATTGAGAAGTAGGGTGTACATAAACTCGATATAGAAGCAAATTAAATATTTAACTGGAATAAATCTGTGTACCAAATAGCGTCATGGGTCACATGCTAATGGATGGATTCGCCTTCGCTACTCATATCTACAGGAATATACGTTTGCCTAAAGTATGATATAAACATACTAATAGTAGATGCATTACCCACAACAATGAAATTCTTCATTTAAAGAATATCATGAACGGATGAAAAAGCCATCTACCTACCAAGGCGCGATGCGAGGAACGATACCTCAGGCAGACAGCCAAACCTATCGCTATGGTTGAATCGTTACATGATTTATGCGTTTTCTTTTCGCATTTTATATGCTTAAACGACGGGGGTAGAAAGAACTACTCCTTTGATCTTGGTAGCGCGTTTGCAGCGGGTCCTGAATTTGAATGGAGCACACCGTAGTCTCTCAGGTGTCTATGCCATCAAGCCTTTCGTGGGCTGGCTTCGACGCCTGTCCCCGCACTTAGAATGCTCACATTTGCAAACGTTTTTTAGTTTCATGCTTTGAAGCAAAAGAAAAAAATGGAAAGAGAAAAAATGTAGCATAACGTGCTCTTCAGATACAGACGCAAAACTCGTGATTCTACCGTCGTCAAATATTTTCTCGACCATAATCTTTAAATCTACTATACCGTTGAATGAAGAAGGGGAAATAATATGCGTGTGGATATTGGACGAAATGGGCATCCGAAGAAATGAAATGGTCTAGAAAAATTAAATTAAATTTGTATTAACATTTGGAAAGCATAAACAGGATTAATATATATTATGATCGTGTAAGCACATATCATCGGCATTAATTGAATGCGGTCAGTTCAAAATTCGTTCAGTTACATTGGCCACTGAAAATGTGTCTAGTGGGAAAACTCGTGGCTGGTTATCGTTATATGGGTGATAGCTAACACAGAAAAATCAATGTTTGAAGCTAGTGATTTTCCCCCAGCAAGACCGTGTATTGATTTCACAGAGTAAGGCGACCCGATATCAATAGAAGCTTGTAGAGGTTCCATCGATTAAGTGTATTAGCTGTGTATCGCAATAAAAATCATGATAATCGCCGTTCACCTATATCACTTATGTCTTGATGCGTGAAGGTTGCAAAATATAGGAGTGCACTGTATAATTACTGACACGTACGTGATAATTAATTTATATGAAAATCGTTTGTAGAATGCTATTAACAATTAAATAGCTCGCCTATTATTCATTACAAATTTACACGCTAAAATATACATCAATTTATTTTTGTTTTCTTTTTTCTTTTAAACAGATTATTTTTGGCCAAATATCTATTTATTTTAAATAGAATAATATTCGCATAATAACTGTTATGTTGATTTTGCGGTAATAATTTATCAAGGTATTATATAGCATGGTATTCTGATTTTAATGATGATTCAATGTGTTACTATCATGCATTATGGCATCTAGTCTTAATAATTAATAAGTGATTATGTTTGTAATGTCTGCATATATATTATGAGACAAATAATTGTAACTATAACTAATTGCAATATATATATATATATATATATATATATATATATAT
>JAULBP010102188.1:0-10796 GCA_032355345.1 Lepetodrilus pustulosus
CAAATGAATGTAGTTTACATTTATTACTCAAATATAGTGCTACGTGCTCATACAAATCTGTGATTGTATGCCTTTAATATCTAACACGATACCGACGATCCTCAAATGTTTTGAGTGTGTTAAAAAACTCCGAATATCGGATGACCAAAAAATAAGTGACGATTACGATGACCAATCAGAAGTGTAAATGGATATGATGATTTATTTTAAAAATAGGTACAGAGTAGGCTAATGAATTTAAGCAGCCAATAGTGTCAAAAATGATAAAACATCGTAGTTAAAAATATATACTATATTAAATAATAAAATCAGTTAAACTGTATGACCAGAGGATATAAACTATGAACAAATAATATTACGCCATTAATAATAATTTCCGCGATAAGTATTGCTAATGAAATATCGATTGTATAATAGCAAATATATTCAACATTTCTTTATAAGGTGGTCTAACATCTATTAATGTGTGTGTTTTTTTCTAATTTGGCGTGAAGTCCGTTATGATAAAGGTATAAAATCGCAGTTGGTTGACCTAGATAATGGTCAAACGAATTTCTGTCTGAGATAATTTACGTTTCATTTGTACACCAAAATGTTGTTATTTATTGATGTACTTATTCCCCAAGACAAGCTAATTAATAGTCCATGGCACTATTTCATATATAATATGAAATCAATTATAATTATCAAATGTTGGGTGTACAAATTAAACGTATATAGTATCAGAAATAAATTCGTTTGACCATTATTTAGGTCAACCAGCTGTGATTGTATGCCTTTAATGTTATTTTCAACTACATGCATACCACATTTCAGTTTTCTTCTCGTAATAAGAATATTATTTTCATTTCAGTAATTATTTTTGTTCATAGATACGAAACAATTCGTGGATGTCAACACTAAGGAACAACCCGTCTTCACCATTTCTATGCCAGTCGGAATGGACACGGTAAAACATGCCCTGCCTTCTGTCCTCACTAGTTTAAAAGGACATGACAAAAAGGGCTCCAAACTGTCAAGCAGGAGAAAGGTGTCGTTCTTCAACGAGGCCTTCCAAATGGCGGCCGACTCCAGCGAATACCCGGCAATGGAGGCGATAACGGAAGCCGAGGAACAAGAACCGAACGAGGAGAGTCATGTCTCGGGAAAATTCCAGTCGGTCTTGTTTAACAAGTTTGGCGCAAAGCGTGACGACGTTCCAGGGATAATCGACGCCAAGTACATCTCGCACGTGTATAACGAGTCGGTTTTGGTCACGGACATCCTCAGTAACAGTGTGGTATTCTACGAGAAAAGCGGTAAGCCCGTGCGAAGCTTCATTATGAAGGAGTGTTCAGAACCGTGGGGGGCCATCATGACTCCCGATGGTCACGTTGCCGTGACGTTGCGGCGCAAGCGTTGCGTTGCCTTGTGGACTAACGACGGCGAAACCATGGACTTATTTGGAGAGGATCTGTTGCAGAGTCCTACGGGAGTTGTGGCAGACAAGACCGGGAGAATCTTTGTCGCGGATGAAAAATTAAATGACGTATTTGTATTTGATCAGTCAGGGGGTAACTGTCTGTTTAAATTGTCAGAGGTGAGCGACATCCAGTTCAACCAGCCCCGCTACCTTTGCTGCTCTCACTCGGGAAGAATAATCGTCTCCGATTCTGGTAATCACTGTGTCAAAGTATTCGCCCAGAATGGAGAGTTCCTCTTTAAATTTGGGTCATACGGAAACGGAAATGGACAATTTAAATTTCCGTATGGCGTGTGCTCGGACCAGAACGGGAACATCATGGTTGCTGATCACTACAACAACAGAATCGTCCTGTTTACAGCCGAGGGATGTTTCGAACAAAACTTGCTCACCTCATCTTCCGGGCTGCACCATCCGTGTGGTTTATCCATCAGGTGTGCGCATGACCGGAAGTTGTATATCACGCATGGAGGACTGCGGTCTTGCGAAGTTTTGGTGTACACTGTTACCCCGGTCGACACTGAACTTAGCATTGACGTTAAACAATCCGTGTAACTAACAGTTTGACTGGCAATCTACGTACAATCTAAAGAATAAACGTAGGCCAATGGTTATCAGCTGTTTTACATGACTCGACGTCTTCTGCCATTACATCCGTTTCTTTGGATAAGTTCGTTTGAATAATACTGTATCTGAGAAAGGGAAAAAAATCAGTAGACCTCCAACAGGCCAACAGGCCTCCAACAGGCCTGGCGTAAATAAAAGTTTAGGCATACGTCATTTCCTGTAATAGTAAAAGTATGGCGTAAGCCCTGATTTACGTCTGGGGCCGTATTCTCGAAACTTCTTAGGGAAAAAATATATCTTCACAAATTAACATAAGAAAAAAGTTTTGAGATACAGGCCCTGGACTACTGTGCGACCACTAGTCGCAAATGGGTGAAAGATTCCCGCAGCGACGTTAAACTTACTAATCACTTCCTGTACGACCTTTTAGCGAAACGCAGGCAAAAGAAGTACGTTGTAGGCCTATTGTTATTTGGCAAACGTTTAATAGTATATATAAGATGTAATACTTTGAACCGTATTGAGCATTGATTTGGCACTTAATGTGTGTACACATGTCACATCATTTCTCACTCAATGTCCAATGACTTTTACCCTTGCCAATCAGATGACAGTAGTGATAATGTCTTTGACGTCATATATTACAGAAGTTGATAAACTATCCAGAAATAAAAGCTCTAATGGCTGAAAGTACTCAGAGAGTACACAACATTCAACACGTGATTCTAATACATGTGCAGTGACAGTGGCATTCTAATCACGCCGAGCACCGTTCACATTATATATATAAATAGTCATGTTTTGCCATTACATATGCCATAATACCAGTATGATATTCCAAGACAATTAGAAATTAGTTGGTATTTTCCTTTTGCGTGCCTCTTACATAAGCTGTTGGCCAATGGGTATACCGGTATACTACTTCCATTTATGTACTTGGCAATAATTATTAAGTACATTTAACTTGGAATTAGCATAATGATATTATGATAGGCATTTAGAAAAATAGTAAATAAAATATGCACACACATGCATGCACACGCACACTCACAGAGAGATAGCTAGATAGATAGAGATAGAGAGTGAGAGAGAGAGAGAGAGAGAGAGAGAGAGAGAGAGAGAGAGAGAGAGAGAGAGAGAGAGAGAGAAAAGATTTCAGAAATTACTGTAAAGACCTTTCGCCCATGTATTTGTGTTCTTCAGTACATGGACTCATAACAACTCATAATGTCGCAAGACTGAAATGTTCTCTTGTACCAGCTTACAGCAGAATGGCCTGTCTTTCACGTAGTCAAGATTACAATGTGAACTAATTAGAACCACGCTGTATGGTTGTATACCGAAACAAGACCATGTATAGTCATCATGTAGAATGATCTGTCTTTCACGTGGCGTTGAATAGGGACAATGGAAAAGAGTACGATGCCAGCTAAAAAGAAAAAGTGTATTGAGCGTGTAGATTGAACCTATAGAGCATGTAACCAACATATAAAATGACCTGTCTCTCACGTTTACAGTACAATGACAAGAGTATGGTGCGAGCTCTAAGAACAGTGTATTGAGCTTGCAGACAGAGACTATTTCCTGTAGTCAACATGCAATGGACTTGTCTATTCGAGTAGTGTCAAACTGGTGGGGATAGTCAATGACAAGAGTATTTCGCTGTTTTATTTGTTGGAAATGGGATTGCGTGACAAGTACTGTTACCGACCTTGGTGGGGGAAACAAACCAATTTTAAAATGGATACCGACGAATACGTCAAAATGGAAACGCTTGCGAAGCACCACGAAGAAAGACGCGTTTAATTTAGTCGGTAACGCTTCATATACTTAAGATGCTTGTGACAGTACGTCTAAGACTAATTGTGTCGCAGCGACATTAATGTATAAAACTATAGTCTTACGAAAAACGGATGCTTTAACGTCATCCGTGTTCATAGGACCAATATTTGCATTACATATTTAACATGCATGCCCAAGGATTTCGGATTAAATATAAATGCACGCGCCACGATACCGGATAAGTTACCGTAAAAAGCTATTATAGAGAGGACGTAAAATACATGGTGTGTGTGTGTATGTGTGTGTGTGTGTGTGTGTGTGTGTGTGTGTGTGTGTGTGTGTGTATTATCCATGATCTAGATGCACGATTGGTAATGTAAACGGACAAGATTACTATGTTGGTGTATATATCGTTAGTTATCCAGGAAACAAACGTTACAGTAGGTCTACACTGGAGATTAATTTTCGTTGTAGATCTCGCCAATACAATTCTACGCGGCCAAGGCCATCACAATAATAGCAGGCCTGGTCCTGCTTCAATCATTATGGTCCGAAATCAATTCGTTAAACAGTCATCGGTTATTGAGATGATTGATAGACGTTCAACTCGAGATTACCGATGTTTGATGTCAATGTTTGACCATAATGAATTGCAAATAACATATGAAGAATGTACTGTATAACTGAGCGGATTAACACTGGCCGTGATTAGGTCCAGACGAGTAAGATTCCGCCAGTCAGTCTTTGAACACTCCGACAATAAATAGACCGGAAATAAGAGATGCCGTTAATTATTTCTCGACGAGACGTCATCCAGCCGCTCTATGGGCTGAGACTAAATTTAATGGTAGTGATTTCGTCTTCCATCGCCGTCATCGTCATTTCTGAATGTTAATTATCTGTCCATAGATGACTCTGTCTGTATGGGATCCGCTTACATCAAGCTTGGCTCTCAGCGTATGGTTATAACTATAATTTGTTATTGTTATTATTATTAAAGTCAGATAGCATCGGGTAATAATTAATTCCTTGAGATAATGCAGATGGCAAAAACTTCTGAGTACTTTACGTAAATATGCGTATACATCCAAATGGTGAAATCTTTCTAATTATAATGTAGATGTATTATGTTGGGAAAATACTCATTTGTTATGTGAAAGTTGTCAGACAGACATAACCATTAACATTATTACATTACAGTCGTGATATATCATATACAAGATTGTGTGTATCTATGTAAACGTGTCCCTATTGTATTTCCATATATTTGGTTTAATCTATCAATTCAATTTAATTCAAAACAGATAACGCAATACACGCAAGAACATGCTAACGTCTAATTTAACGTTGTGTTTGTCACGTGATCGCAGGAAACGATGCTTGTAAAATAAACTTCAATAAGGAATTCATCTTAATAATGTTTTTCATATTCTGTTTCATTTCAAACACCAACAAAAGTAATGTAATCTATTGGCCATGGTTTTCGACGTATTTTCTTCGATATGATCTATTATCATGATTCGTTGGTCATTAGCCGGGTTGTTTTTACAATCATCACTTGGATATTAATGGATGTGAATGTGTTCGACAAAAAAAGAGGTCTTGTTTTGAACACACGTTATCATATTTATATATAGATAGATACTCTCAGTTCACCTCAATGTTGATAAAAGCATATACGTAAGTTATCAGATTAATAACGTCTACTTGTGGTCCACCCGATTACTTCATAACTGCCTCCACAAACGCCAGTGTGAAAATATCTAATGATAATATACCTCCCTGTGGCTCGTCTAATACGTGAAGTGTTTTGGAATAGCTTTCAATATATACGTATGAGTAAGATAAACAAACTACTTTTAAGTGTTATGTCACACATGAAAGTAAACGGTCCACAACAGCGATAGCACTGTTGACAGGATCACACAAAAAGTCAGCTGATAAAGACCGTTATCTGACTCGCCATTTGTAAATGTTGGAAAAGCGTGCATGCTGTTAATACGGGGGTCAACCTGAGTGGATCAGCACGACCAAATGCATCCTCGAAACAAAGGCCTTTATGCCTACATAACATCCGTCAAATGTCCTAGGGCTGTATCTTAGAGCGTATTCGTTTCATCACTCGACCAACTCTATGGTCGACGCTGGAGTGGTGACATAGTAAAACGAACACTTCGTGCTTGACCCAGAGGGGTCAGGAAATGGCTCTGGGTCAAGCGCAAGGTATTCTATCGGCTATTTCATTACTCGAGATGCGACCTTAGGGTTGGTCGAGTGATGAAACGAGCACGCTCCTATAAACAGCTTAGTTCATAAAAGTGGCATGTCACCAAAACTCTAACTTTGCAGTTCTGCATTTGGTTTAGTCAGAAGTTATATATTTAGTTTCGATTACGTTTGGCTAACCCAAATTCAGAAAACCTAGTCAAAAATTATTGGAAACTGGGGTTTTTAATTGCTGACTTAAGTGAATTAAAAAACTAAACTGCGTATAGGATACCTCCCCTGGGGCTAGCCTCTTCTCTCTAGGCTCTTACTTGGCCAATGAGGGAACTCGAATATCAAAGAAGGCCTCGCTCTCTTGCTTGCTAATATACGTCATCGAAACACAGACTAAGTATGCTCTTTCATACGCTACGTCTATATTTGTATAATTAATGAAGCATAGAAATTGTTTTAGACGATGAATACTAGTTGAAACCTGAGTGCAAGACTGGAGAGCTCATTATATATAATCACAGCAAAGAAAAGTTGGCGTCCTGTTCCATGATCCTGGTGGGATTTTGTTATGATCCTAACCCAATAAGATATCTCTAGAAATACCGAACAGAGATGTATCTATATCTAACAAAACAAAAATACAGTCTGAAAAGTTAAAAAAAAACTTCCTTGACATACATGTGTAGTCTAGATCTAATACACAATACCACCCCGCCTCTGTCATTGTACTCTCTGTGGTTTACATATACCATATAATCATTGATATATTCATGAAACTATCTTATCTACTAAGAGACTGGTATGGCTCTCTTAGCAGCAATGTATTAGCTATTGGCAAGTAGATAAGAGAGTTTCGTGAAATGATACCCAGCAACAGGACAATTAGCTTGTTTTGCTGTGAATGGATAATAGGCTTTCACACACATTGTTCTCTCTCAAATACAACTATTCAAAATATCCCCTTAGAGCAAACATACTGGAGATTCAGCGGAAAATTTCATATAAATATAATACCAATCAATGTAATTTATAGTTAAACTATTTACTTCTACCATTTGAGATAGTCTATATGTGTCATGGAACTTGTAGTTCAAGATCGATCTAGACAGCACGCTTTGTTTTCGGCATTGGTTCATATCATTCCTTAAAAACGCCAACTCCATGAAATATCATATGTCTATTTATTGAAACCTCTATACTGAAAACAACGAGAGACAATTACATAGATCAATATTATAAAATATGTTATTTTAATAATGCAATGATAATCAATAAATAACATATAAACAAGCAATTAAGGACAATAACTTTAGTCTAAACGTCCTCCAATCTAAATATAGCAGGGTATCCTTTCAGAAAGCTCTCTTATCCACTAAGAGACCATAGCGCTCTCTTTTAGCATTGCATTAGCTATTGGCAAAGAGCGCAATGGTCTCTTAGAGGATAAGAGACCTTCGTTAAAAGATACCCTGGACGACTACGTATACTGTTAGTAAACGTATTGGTACGCTCTACGTTCTCAGGGATTTGGGAAAACTATATATAGGACATGATAAGAGGATTAGGGTACAACCAATCATAGCTTTGGGAGTGATTGAATCTGATGGGTCGCAGAACTCTGTAGGACAGAACAATGTGGGCAGAAACAGACACACTCTTTTCAACATCATAATTGGAGAATGCCAAGTATATAGAAATGCCATCCTTTATTGCGCATACCAGTGATTGATTTCACTGTAACTGAAGACACTAGTACGCAAACAAACGCATTGGCATTTCTAGAAATCTAGAAATCTATACACTACCCTTGCGAGAGTAGGTTCAGTGGTAGGTAGACTGATCTAGGTCATGCTTCTAAACTGGGCAATGTTGACTTATGTTGCCGTTTAAAAGACTGCTCTTGTTTTAACATATATAGCAACGTACCCTGGCAACACACACTGATAATTAACTGAAACGACCATTCATTTTGTTCTCATAATTTCTAGTAGAAAACAAACTTCAACAAATGCGTCGGGAAGTTCTGAACGATCATCTGGGTCAAACCTAATTCACGAGACAATAATTGATCACTATGAACTTTTCAGGGACATTGTGCATCGAGAACATTCGGATATACTGATTGTCATCAATCAGAAACGAATTATCAGATAAATAATAAAGTCTGGTTTGAAGGTTATTCTAAATATTGCAGTAACTTCTGAAACCTCGCTCAATGTATTCCCACGCAGTCTTGTATACGTATAATCGACATTTATGTCACGAGGTTAATTGAATTCTGATAGTTGTCTCAGATCGATAAATAAATATCGGACACGCATATTTATGTCATTTCCTTCTCTGTGTACACGCCCTTAGAAAAAAGTTTTTCTTTCTTCATACTTACGTTATTAGAACAATCGTTTTCCTTAAAGGCATAATAGCACAGTTGATTGACCTGCATAGTGGACAAATGAATTTCAATCTGAGATTAATAAGTAATAACGCTTGATCTATCCACCCAAAAGTTGTTATTTACTCATGTAATCCCCCAGCACTCGATAGTAATAAAACAAATAATATTTTATATTAAATAAGGGAACGTTCTGCTATTTATCTTGTACTGTGATGTATCACTATTCTAAGAAGGAATACGAGCAGGAATGAGAGTTATCTGCCCATTTACTGATGTATAAAGAAGCGGGTTGTCTATCGAAGGGTTGGAGTGGAGATTTGTGAACCACACAGCGGTGGAAAGCTTTTTTGAGGTACAAACATGATTGTATGCATATCAAGTGAATGTACTTTGCAGTTATAGCTAAGAACTAGACTAAAACAAGCATAAATTTCTGTGATATTATGCCTTTAAGTTTATGTTGTCTTTTCTCTTTCTGCCTAAGAAACCGAGGCGAAAGTTATTATTGGTAAATGTAGTGAGATGTGATGAGTACTATCTTGATTTCGAATGACACTTTTTGCTCTGGTATTCTCTTAGAAGCAGAACCAATGCGGAAGTTATGCTTGGTAAATCTAGATAGATACGACGACATAATGTTGTCTGCTATTCTGTCTCATTGGGCCAATCCAATGCGGAAGTTATGCTTGTAAATTTAAAGTGATGCGATGGTCGGTAACCCGATTCCAACTGAACATTTCGATTATCCCCCTTTGCCATAATTTTTGCGGGGTTGATTGGAAGCAGAAATACCACAATCAATTTATGTCATCAACGTCAAATAAAGCGCAGCAAAGACTTCTCGTTCAATGCTGTGGTCATATTAGCATCACGTGATGTACTGTTATACACTGATAAAAGTACTTTTCATTTTACAGATAAAAGTACTCATTTCAAAGCCCTTTTACCGGTATTGTTGATTGAATCAGTGCTCAAGCACCTATATTATTATACACCGATAAGGTACTCTTGCTCGTCCTCTAAAGGCATACTATTACAGAAGGTTGACCTAGATAATGGACACACACCTTTTTATCTGCGATTGCATACGATTGATTTGTCTACCCAAAAGTTACTATTTACTAATTCACTTATTCCCCAACTCTCGATAGTGACCAAACATTTCATATTTTATATCAATTCAGGTTAAGAAGCATTAATTAGCTTGTCTTTGATGCATCAACTGATCTGTGAGGGGTCGTAATCATGTCGTTTTATATTTTAGTAATATCACTTTGAGTTATGTCCCATTGCATTAATATAATGAAGCAAAATACAATACCGTATTCAGTTTGTTACAAATGGCAAAGATCTATATCGTAGGGTTGGAATATAATTGTGTTTACCATACATCGGTGGAACGAGTTTTGGAAGTACAAACATGATTGTACCTTGCAGTTGTAGCTAAGAACTAGTCCTCACAACCATAACTATTTGTGATATTATGCCTTTTAATATACTTTACAGATGCTTATTCATGACGGTGTATGTTCACGCTCAACAAAGTTTAGCAAAGTAATATAAATATGTTAGTTTGAACTACTAGTTTCCGCCTTAATCTACAAGGTCTTATCCTTGATGATGACAGGAGCAAAGGGAAATAACACATATCCTTCCGCCGACACTACAATATAGCGTTAGCTACGTTGTACTCCGACGCTGACGTCATCTCGCTTACTGCTGGTATTAGCGTGTATTAGTTCCTGTAACGATCAATGAATTAATTGCTGAACAGCTTGGACTGAATGACATTCCAGTCGAAAACTGAATCGAAACCAGTCCATACAAGCATTCGACACATGCTGCAAGGGGACGTGGCATTTCAATGAGTAAACTACTGTTTAAAACAGTTTACTGTTTCGAATAAACAGTTATTGTGAGTATTCTCAAGTCTGTACCCAGTCTGTGGGCTGTTGGGTAGGGGTCAGATGAAGAGATGGGAAGGCGGGGGAGTGGAGAGAGAGAGAGAGAGAGAGAGAGAGAGAGAGAGAGAGAGAGAAAAACGCTGATCTGTCGTGTTGTAGAACTGCACTGCTGTGTCACAAGAAATCTTCAATTATGCGTGTCCATGAGTGACGAATAAAAGTGTTCCATGAAGCGATACGTACACTATCAAAGTGGTTAATATACTAGTCGTGTTCGTGTTCATGTCCATAAATACAACGAGTGATGACCAAATAGTCATTGTTTAATTAGAATCATTAATAAACAATTTACAATTTAAGTACACTGCTATAAAATACAAGAAAACATTATGGTTAAAGGCATACAATCACAGATTTTTATGAGCACGTAGCACTATATTTGAGTAATAAATGTAAACTACATTCA